>JAUMHO010022247.1:0-45568 GCA_032360965.1 Ulva armoricana
TATAGCCGCCATTCTGGATGGAATCTGTTGGAACATGCGTCTACACAGTTTGTCTGTGTGTGATGTCGGATAACGGGGCATTATGGTAAACAGCGGTGATGTCCCTAATCAGTTTCAACATCAGGTAGATCCAGCTCACTGAGCTCTCGTTGAATACTTGAACGTAACTGTTCAGCCCCCGGCAACTTGTCCTGGAGCGATGACGGTAACTCATGGGTCAGCACGTACTCGGAAACACCGACCGGTTTCTCAAGACCTCGAAGTGCGTACTCCACTTCAAAGTAGTTACGTTCCGTACACAAGATAATTCCGATAGAGGGGTTTTCATGAGGCTCTCGCACAAAGTCATCGAGTAGATTCAAATAGAAATTCATCTTGCCTGCGTATTCAGGCTTGAATTTTCCGACCTTGAGCTCTATGGCAACAAGCGCGTTCAAACGTCGATTGCTGAAGAGCAAATCCACGTAGTAGTCCGTATCGTTTGCACGGATTCGGTACTGGTTGCCGATGAAGGCAAAACCGTAGCCCAGAGCTAACATGACATCTCGGATCTTGGCAACAATACGCGATTCCAACTCCGCTTCGAGAATAGGCGCCTCAACACCGAGCATGTCCAGAAGATACACATCCTTGATGGCCTGAGTCGCCTGCTCTGCCTGATGTTCCGGCAACGCCTTTTCAAAGTTGTGCTGCTTATTGACCAGGCTGTGCTGCTCATGGGTATTGGACTGAATATTATGAATCAAGACAGCACGGGACCAGCCCATCTCCTGCGTGGCCTTAATGTAGTAGTGTCGGGCATCCCTGTTTTTGACCTTGGAAAGGATGGTCAGGTTTTGACCCCAGGGAATTTCTCCAACAAGCTGTTGGAGAATTGGATCTTGCCGATATGCGGTGTAGAACTGACGCATGTACCACAGATTCTGTGCTGAAAACCCGCGCCGCGATTCGGCACCGATGCGCAGATCAGCGGCTAGTTGCTCCACCACAGAATTACCCCACACCTAGCGACCAATACAGCTCAATCAGCTCACGATTGGCTGATTTAACAACACGGATTTGAGTGTGTTGGATACGGCTTCTGACGTCTTCCAGGAATGTCAGGTACTGCGGCTCGTCAGCGATCGTAGGTTCGCTCATGAGTGCCTGCTTGCCTCTCGGATATCGCTCATTGTTGATGGCAAGAAAGCAGCCAAAGAAGGCAAGAAGATGCCGGCGGTTAAGAGCCTGCATCAGGAGAGTGAATCGAACAGCAAATCCAGCTTTATCATGGGCACTCCTGGCAAGCCGTATTTCTATTGGTACGAGCAAAAGAGACATTTTTTGCCTGTCCGCGGAGCATCAGGCTGTATGAAGGGGTTAAATTCTCAAACCGCGACAAACGTACGACGCTAGCCAAGATGATTACTCTGATTGACGAATTATGTGCTACATCGTTGCAGACGCCTACAACGGCAGTAGCGCCCTAATCAAGCAGGTACTCAAACAAGGTAATCACTTGATTACACGTGCTAAAAGTAACTGCGCTGCCTGCCATCTGCCATCAAGGTCTAATGGTAAACCGACCCGAGGTCGGCTACAAAAGTACGGCGCAAGAGTCAAGCAAAAGAATCTGTTCAAAAGTACAAAAAAGATTGAGCGATTCACCGGCCCACTCTATAGTGAAAAGGGTGTCACGCTCAAAATGCGTACACTGGAACTGATGTGGGAACCAGCAGGGCAATTTATAAATGTTGTTCTGGTTGATCATCCTCATCGTGGACGTTGGATGCTTATTCGTCGGATCTGACACTGGACGCGCAAAGTATCGTGCGACTCTATGAGTTGCGTTTCAAGATCGAACTGGCATTCAAACAATCCGTGCATACGCTGGGTGCCTTCAACTACCACTTCTGGATGGCAGGAATGAAACCCATAAAGCGGCGCGGTGGCAATCAGTACATGCACAGAGAGACAGATGACTACCGAAACAAAATCAAGCGTACGTTACATGCCTACCATGTGTTCATGATGATGAGTGTAATCACCCAAGGACTGATGCACTACCTGTCCTCTCATCATTCAGACAGGGTTTGGAGGACATTCGGTTCATGGTTGCGAACTATTCGGCACGGTGTTGCGCCGACAGAACTGGTTGTAGCGACAGCGCTTTGCAATACGCAATTTCCATTTATTCGTACTTGCACTGAAAACAACACATTGGCAAAATTCATCAGCGATCACCAAGACCCTGATAGAGCACAGCCGTGGCAGAATGCAGCCTAGAAATGTCGGTACTCACGAGTTGTATTACCAAAGACTAGCTATTAGCATAGTTCTGCGTGACATAGTTGTTTTTATTTAATAGGATGCACTAACGCTGTTGAAAACAAGGCCGTCTATTTGTCAATTGATAGAGCTCGTCTATCATGACGTTACGTCCAGCGACACCAGTATTCGAGATACAACATTTGCTTTAGATCATCCGCAGCTTTGAACTGTTTCATCAGAATGCTATTAGAATAGAGTAACGCTCAATATATATCGATCAATAACTTAATATCATAGTTCTCTTCTGAATCGAATTATTTATCTAGGAGTAATACGTCATGACAGTGCAGCCAGAAAACGCTGTTGCATGGCGTCCAACTATAGTCTTGGGTGCGTGTATTGGAGCGCTAGCTGGACTTTCCGGAAGTCCAGTAGGAGGTACGTTGTTGGCCGCGTTGCTAGCTGCTGCAACCCTAGCACTCTCAGTAATGGGCAGGTTTGATAAAAATCATACCCCTAGCTCTGAAAATGCAAATAACTCTGTCGATATTAGGTCGCTTGCAGTTTTCTCTCTAGCCGTTTTGGTAGCTACAGTCCCAGCATCACTTGCGCGCTCAAGGATTTTGCAGATTCATTCGAAAAACGAAATAGTGCGATTGCTCTCAGCACCACCGGCCATAAACCAGATAGTCGCGAGTTGGAAGATGGCCTTTCCTGAACTATCGAAAAAAGAAATAACAGCAATTGTACTAAATAAACATGCCAGTATCGAGTTCTCAGAAGATAGAACTACATCGGTAAATCCATCAAACCCTATTCTATTGAACTCCATGGAGACCGTTTCACTGGCAGATTCTTGTGCGATTTTGAGGAGCTGTGAAGCTGATTCTAATCATGACACGGACTATTCAGAATGTTTAAGAAAAAATTTTTCAGATACGCTAGATCGAGGTGGGAAAACAACACGTAATATCGCAAGGATAATAGATGAAAATCTATCGAGCGAAAGAGAAAAGCACTTGGTATTTAGCAGTATTGCTTTAGAGATATGTGTTTAGGCCTTTCTTGTGTAGGACGTTTGAGCATCGTTTGAGAGATTTAGCTACTAATTATCTAGTCCAGCTAATACCTAATTGAGGTGGGAAACAGATATGCAAGACAAGTATAAAACCGTAGGTACTCTCCTTGGATTAACAATGTTCTGTTCGATCTCCGGCTGGTCAAATGCACAGACAGACAATATTTCGTCTGAGCATGTTTATCGAATCATTGTGGATTGTGGCGGAGAACCTACGTTTGGAACAGGGTTTCTATCATCTGAACACAAAGGGATAGTCACGGCACTTCACGTTGTCGATGCAGGCTGTTCAATAAGTGCCGCATCCGAATCTGGCAAGCGTTTTGATAGCATGTGTATTCAGCAAAGCAGCACTGCGGACGACATTGCAGTTTTATGGTCGACGGAGCTCGCCACACACATCGCTGGCAGTCTCGATGACGGATACGAGACACATCCCGGTGTTTCAGGGTCCATCGAAGGGCCTTCAGTGAGTTTTGGGTACGCTCGCAGCACCTCAATAGTTTTGCGACGGGACACTTTGAGCATGAAACCCAGAAATCTTCTCAGAGATGTTGTCTTCGCACCAGATCTAGATAAGTGGAAAAGCTGCAAAAGCCCGAGTCTTGACGCGAACGTTTACAGGATAGAGGGCATAGCATCGCCAGGAGACAGTGGGGGGCCTGTTTTCATGCGAGGTGATCGACGTGTGATTGGCGTTATAAGCGGTGGAAGAGCTTACGATAATGTTTTTTGGGCAACCAGTCTCAGCGATACACTTCTTACAAGACACGTATGCCCCATCGGTGAGCTAACTAAATTAAGAAATGATGCTTGCAAGGACCTGAGATACTTCTACACAGAGGAAGAAGAGACAAGCTCCAGACTGATCTTTGGCATGCCAATAGATGATAGCTTGTCAAATTCAAAGTCACCTCCGTGGTATCAAAGTCGTTGGATATGGGCGCTCGGGGCCACAGTCGGTGGGGTATTAATCATCCAAGGGCTTGATGATGACCCACAACAGCCGTCAGGCAACAACCTCACAATTGCGATTCCATTGCCATGAACAACATAGCCCAAAGTCCCTGTTTACAGACACCCGTTTTCGTAGCACATCTTAAACATTGTGCCGTATTTATTCTTGCGTTCCTACTATTCGCTTGTGATAACAGTAGTGAAACAACCCATACGCAACCAATAACCACCAATTCGGATCGCTTTAAATCCATGCTGCGCTCGATCCCAACAGACCAGCTACTTTTGACAGTGCAAATTAATGATCAGACCG
The DNA here is from genome assembly GCA_032360965.1 of Ulva armoricana. Taxonomy (NCBI): domain Eukaryota; kingdom Viridiplantae; phylum Chlorophyta; class Ulvophyceae; order Ulvales; family Ulvaceae; genus Ulva; species Ulva armoricana. Next base: position 4,599 of record JAUMHO010022247.1, read on the forward strand.
TCATCGATGCGCAGCCTCTTAGTGCCTACGTAGAGAGCACAACTGACCCCCAAATACAGTTGAACATCACTGCGCCTGTTGGCATAGAACCACAAACCACAGCAAGTATTCGTATTGCTTTCTTGTATGCATCTGTTGGTTTGCCGACAATAGTAATAGCCGATGCTACGCAACAGATTCAATGGAGTGACAATTTGTCATCGGTGGCTATTGATGCGCTCGAGTATCAATACAAGGATAACGACAACGACGGTGTATACGATTTCTTTCAGTATTCTGTCTCTGACAATGGGCTGGTGGATTTAGTTATTACTGCAAATTTCAGAAATGCGAATCTCAATTTTGTATTTATGAATCTCACCTCTACGGATGTTCAAACTGCGATGCTGATTAGCGATCTATCCGAAGAAAGCGAAATACGGTACTTTGATTTGTCTGCTGATGGTTGGCCATGGCAAGCGCCTGACCAGCAGCTGCTTAGTGAAGAGTCATGGCATGCCTTTCGTCTTTCTCCAGAAAATGCGAGCCAGTGTGTCGGGTGGGATGAAGAAGATCGGATTTCGAGTTTTGATTCTTCACTTAATGAAAATGCAATGGCCATATTTCATCGTGATGACATTCCTCCAAGCGCTGACGATGTCATTACAAATACAAATACGATGTTTTTACCCATTGGTGGAAACGTTACAGTAGATCTAGCAGCTTTTTCTTTGCCATTTTTTGGCGAAACGCCCCTTGACAATGGTCTCGAATACATACTTGTGCGCGAGGGTGTATGGGGTTGGATAAGAGTTTGGAGCGAACCTGCCGGAGAACAGATTGCCGGTAGTCCTAGCTGTGTATACAATCTTTCCAATCCAGCAATATTTTGATGGAGAATAGTCACAAGCTAGAAAATTTTCACTACTGTTCCATTAACTCAACGATCGGTATGGCCTAACTCTGAGTTAACGGGACAGCGATGACAGACAATATGATCGATACGCAGAGAAGTGCGTGGATGATGAGCCGAGTACATTAGCGCCCTGTACCAAGACTTTGGTAACACAGAGGGGGTGGCACTGAAGCCGGCGCACGTGGCCATCAACTGCACCAACCTTATGCTCGGAGCTAGGAATAGTCCGACAAGGATTTGAGCCTGTCTGGCACACGCGTGCAGGCGGCTACAGGGACATCGGCTGCTTGAAGTCCTCGCGCGATCACAGATAAGACATAGACTGATCCATGCCTTCAGGTGGCCCATTGTGCTCAAACGACAATGACATTTCGCGTTCGATACTACATTATCAGTAAGGCTCATATTCGCCGTAACCACAGCACAACGCCTTACCCGGCAGAATCAAACGGCGGGAAGTTGATATGAGAAAACTCGGTACGAAAGTCCGGATTCGCCACGATTCAACAGTCAGCGAAGCGTTGCTTCATGCGCTGCGCATCGTCTCGTTAGCCGATATCTTTAAACCGCGCTAACTGACGGCAGCAATTTGGACACAGTAATCGCGCTCCAGAACGCTTATGGATACGTCGTCGTTCTTCGGTACGAACCGGGGTTGTCCTTGTGGTTCCCGATTGCCATTCTCCCGCAAGCGACGTTATCACTATCAATTTTGGCCTTGTCGGTGACGCAGAGACATGAGACAGTCGACAACGTAATTGCGTTCAGGAATGCAACAGTGTCGATTGCATACTGATAATTAGTACCTGACACGGGCGGATAATCCGATACGCGAGGAACACGCATGGGTATGCAGGTTAATGGGAAGCACTGCCGAATCGGCCTTGCACTGTCCGGCGGCGGATTCCGAGCCGCCGGTTTTCATCTCGGTGTGTTTCGAGCGCTTAAGCAGGCTGACATTCTGGACAAGATCGATTTGCTTACCTGCGTGAGTGGCGGCAGTATCGCAGGCGCTTTTCTGGCTGCTGGCTGGCACGACACTGACACCGCCATGGATGAGCTGGAGCATTTCCTGTCACACCGCTCCATCGCGGTGTCATCGGTGTTGCGAGGTGCACTGGACATAACCGCATCACGACTCGATAAGTTAGCGGACAGCTACGATCGGCATCTTTTTCACGGCGCAACCATGGCGTCGTTATCACAGGGGCCGCGTGTGTATCTGAACGCAACAAACCTTGCCACAGGCAATATGTTTTCGTTTATTGCCGGTGGCGGTGGTGAGACCGAACTAGGAGATTATGAATTGGGCTTTGCCAAAGGCGACGATATCCCAATCGCGCTTGCGGTCGCCGCCTCATCAGCCTTTCCGCCGGTTTTTGCACCGATGCAGCTCACTGAAAAGCAATACCCGGTCGAGGATGCTGATTTCGTCTCACTGACGGATGGGGGTGTGTATGACAACCTTGGCGTGAACCCGTTATTTCGTGAACGCAATGCGCTGGACTACGTCATTGTCAGCGATGCCGGAAAACCGTTTGAGATTAGAGAGTCAATGGTCGATACGGGATCGGCGGTGGTCATTGAATCGATTGGCATTCTGATGGAACAGGTTCGGGGACTTCAGTTCGGTCGACTCAAAGCGTCGGGTAAGACTGCTGTTTGGTTTTCCATCGACGGCGTACCCGAATCACCTGCTGACGATGCTGCAGCTCACCAGCATGCCGCGACGGCGGCATTTGCATCGGGTATCCGCACGCACCTGAAAAAACTATCCCGTCAGGAGCTGGATGTTCTGATCGAGCACGGCGGTACGCTGGTCATCAATCGACTCCGCACGTACACGGACCTGTTGGCGTGACCAGTAGGTACGCGATCACAACAGACTGATACGTATCATCCATAGCGAGGACAGGATTCAGCGTGAAAGAGAGTAATGACCCGCCCTATCGACGACTGCAGATTTACACACTGGACCCGTCGGCCGCCACCAGTACTGATCTGGCCGTACTGAGCCGCGCAGTCATCAACGTCAGGTTTGAAAGGCTCGACCAACCCGGTCCGCTGGGTGAGTACCTTGATGTTATTGACTACGATCCGGCAACCGGCCTTATCTACGATCCGGTTGATCTGAATGCCCACCTTGGCACGGACGGGCTGGAACCGTCAGAGGCTAATCCGCAATTCCATCAGCAGATGGTATACGCCGTAGCGATGAACACGATTGCCACGTTCGAACGCGTGCTGGGCAGACCCGTGATCTGGTCCGGCAAACGCCGGCTCTCGGACGTAAATGATGAGAGCAGCGACTCGATCATAGACAGTTACGTGCAGACTTTAAGAATCTACCCTCACGCAATGCGACAGGACAATGCCTACTATTCGCCGGCACGAAAGGCCCTGTTGTTCGGCTATTTTGTTGCGCGTCCTGAGGATGCCTCGAAAGTCATTCCCGGCAGCATGGTGTTCACCTGCCTATCGCATGACATCATCGTGCATGAGATGACGCACGCGATTCTCGACAGTATCCACCCTAAGCTGCTGTACGCGACCAACACGGACATGCTGGCATTTCACGAGGGGTTCTCGGATATCGTCGCAATCTTCCATCATTTCCGGTTACCGGATCTTCTGCTCAATGAGATTGAGAATACCCGCGGTGACCTGCGTCAGAACAATTTGCTGGCAACCCTAGCAGTTCAGTTTGCCCGCTCCACTGGCAAGGGCGAGACGCTCAGAAATGTGCTCGGCGTGCGGGATGAGAACGGCCGGCGAGTGAGATCTGATCCGGATGCGCTGCGAAACCAGACTGAACCACATTGCCGGGGTGCCGTGTTGGTGGCCGCGGTGTTCGATGCCTATCTTCTGATCTACAACCAGCGTGTCAGGGATCTCAGGCGTATCGCCACAAACGGCACCGGTGTACTACCCGAGGGGGACATTCATCCGGATCTCGCCCGCCGGTTTGCCAATGAGGCCATGAAGACCGCCGGACGTGTGCTGACAATATGCATCCGTGCTATCGACTACATGCCACCAGTGGATCTGACCTTCGGCGAATACCTCAGAGCACTACTCACCGCAGATCGCGAAGCAGTGCCTGATGACGCTTTCGGTTATCGAATTGCGTTCATGGAGGCATTTCGTGAAAAAGGAATCTACCCGCACAACGTCCGGGTCCTGTCCGAACAGACCTTACGGTGGCGTCGATTCGGGGAAGCCGCTTCGGCAAAACCGCAGATGGCTGAAAAACTGAATGAGCCTCTCGCGGCGATCCCGTCCAGCAGGTTGTTCAAGACTCTGGTGTTCACACAGAACATGTCAAAACCCGTCATTGATGCGTTGCTCAAACCCTGCATCACTGGACAAGGTAAAGAGGCAAGATTCGATTTTTCAGCTGCCACGCAACTGATGCTCGAGCAGGTGTGGCTGAAGCACGACGAAGCCGGACCACTGCCCCGAGAGGCTGACGATCCGATCTACCGCAAAATGGAGTTTCAGATATCACGAACCTTCTCGATTTTCATCGAGAACTGGATACGGGGTATTTACCGTAATTTCAGAACAGCCCCCTCTGCCGATGACATCAATACACTGATATTCGAGCAGTTCGGTCTGGATTTTTCACACCTGGAAACACCGAATGCCAGATTCAAGTTCCAGGTGCTCTCAGTCCGCAAAATGCTACAGCCGCGACCGGGCAATGTGCCCTCGGTACAACTGGCGGTAACGATGGTGCAACGCGTGCTGGTGCCGTTGTGGAAACCGGAGTTCGACATTGAATCACTGCTTGACAGCAACGGTCGGCCAACCGCGGCGGTGTTCCGGCTCGACAGGGACAATGTCATGACCGATGAACGAATCAGTACGACTACGCAGGTGAGCACGGCCGGCAGCAGTCAGGATCCGGACCTGCTGAAGTTCTTTTTCCGCAGTGGTTGCACGCTGATCGTTGATCCGGAGAAAGGCAAGATTCGCTACGCCATACGCAAGTCTTCGGCAAAAGGAAGACCCGACAACAGCGACCGGCTGCGCGCGTCAGGCAGATTGGTTCGCCAGGCTCAGTTCTACCGCGATCAGCTGACCCGCTATGGTGACAGCGCCATCGAAAAATTTGTGCTTACCGAAGAGGCTGCTCGTCGCGCAAAGCATCGTGACGAGTTCGCATCGATTCATCTGCCCGATAATCATGCTGCGGTGTACTGATATATCTATGAGCGAATCATCAGAAAAACTGATACCCGACAAGGGATGTGTGGTAGTACGTATGTACCGCCATGGACTAGGCGATTGCTACCTTCTGGCATTCGGTCGCACAAAAAGGAACGACGCCCCCTATTACGTGCTGATCGATTGTGGTGTCCACCATCGACAGGATAACGGCTCCGCGCGTTTGCTCAGCGTGATGGATGATGTCAGACGCGCTACAGATGGGGAACTCGATTTACTGGTAATCACGCATGAACACACCGACCATATTTCAGGGTTTATACAAAAAGGCAGCCCGTTCGTCACCGGTGACCTCAAGATAAACGATGTCTGGTTCGGCTGGGTTGAAAAGCCGGGTGACAAACAGGCGCAGGCACTGGAGAGAAAACGGCAGGATCAGCAAAAACTGGTCGAAAAACTCAATACGCTGATAGAGAAAGCCGCCAGAGAACGCGAAGCTACCCTTGACCAGTCGGCATCCGGCCTCAGGGATACCGCCATTGGCTATCTCGAAACCTATGTCGCGTCACTTGTCGCTTTTGATGAGTTTTCCGAGGACGATTTTCTATCCAGACAGGAGCTGGAGCATCTGCTTGATGCTTCGAGCGGAAAACCCTCCGCAGCATCAGCGGCCGAGTCTCAACCCGAAGAGATACAGATCAATACCGTTGAATATCTGGACGCTGCCTGGCAGCACGCAAGTGCAACACCCGGGCCTGGCATGAGCGGCGCTTCCGGCAAGCGCGTATCACGCACTAAGCTGGCGCTGGCGTTGATTAAAAAAATGGCCAAAGGCACGATAAGTTATCTGGAGCCTGGTGAAACACGCACCCTGCCGCGAGTGAACATGGCACGCGCTTATGTACTAGGACCACCTCGCGATGAATCGCTGCTAAAGCGTGACCTGCCTCGAAAGGTTCGTGGAAGCCCGCATGAGCATCAGGAGACCTACATCGGTTTAGATGGAACCAGCCTTGGATCATCTCCTGTGCTCGCCGACTCGGCAAAAGATTCGGTATCCGAGAGTCTCTCACACCCGTTTGCAACAAGTATTTTTGGTGGCAAGCCCATAGAGACGGTGCGCGCAAGCTGTTTGACCAAGAACGAAGGCAAAGAAAATCTCTCCGCACTGGAGACGGTATATAGCCGCTATGCGTCACTGGCGAAGGATGAGAGTGGTACACGCGTGCAGAATGAGTGGCGAACCATCGATGAAGACTGGCTCGGTGATGCAGGTTCTGTTGCACTGAGCATGAACAGTGACACCAACAACACCAGCCTGGTACTCGCCTTTGAGCTGGACAGGACCGATGCCGGCGATGTGCTGTTATTCGCAGCAGATGCACAGGTGGGCAACTGGCTGTCATGGCGGGACCAGGATTACTGGCACCGAAAGAGACGGGTAACCACCGACGATTTACTGAAACGGACCCTAGTGTACAAGGTGGGTCATCACGGGTCCCACAATGCCACACTACGCCGTGATCCCCGGGCTACTGACGAGGATGGTGAGGACTACGGTCTGGAGTTGATGGACGACATGATTGCGATGATCAATGTTGATGAGCGGGCTGTCGAGAAACAATGGCCCGTACGATGGAAGATGCCCTACGGGCCGCTGTATGACCGGCTGCGGGAAAAATCTGGGCGACGCGTTCTGCGCAGTGATGGCAAACTATCGCCATTACCCACTGGCTCTGCAGCAGCCGTCGAACCACAATCCCATGAACTCGAAGATGTTCCCGGACTCTCCCGTGTGTCCTGGCGACATTCACCTGAATCATGCAAATTCGAAGGTACTGACGAGGACCTGTTCTACGATATACAAATACCGTATCGTCGTAATCGCTAGACATTTCGGTTAACAACACGTGCCGCGGACGGCATACGTAAGACGGTTGCAGACCGCATTCGGCAGGGGCATATCAGGGTACCCCTTTACGTACACATGGTCAATCCGTACGCGATAGGCTCTGCTGTCATCATCATGCCGAATTGCAGTTATGTGACTGGCTGATGACAGGATTGCACTGCGAGCCGATACACCAGGAATACAACAGTCGGCTAACTGCTTAGCTGTGCCGGATGGTACCGTGCAGGCGATTGCTTTTTGATGACGTAAACAGTGGTTTGGCAGAACGCTATACACGGGAACTGACTGGTTGCCGACTAGCCGACAGCTGTGTTTGCATGTCGATAAGCCAACACGGGGTGTTTCCTTTGATGGATCCTGCGAGGTCGGGTAATGAGTGACTACACAAAAAAATGCTGTGATCTTGTAATGAAAGGGGGCGTTACCAGCGGCATCGTATACCCCGGGGCGATACAGGAGATCGCAAAACAGTTCCACTACGTGGGTATCGGAGGCACCTCGGCGGGCGCTATCGCAGCAGCGGTCACCGCCGCTGCGGAGTACCGCCGACGCTATACCCGGAGTACCGACGGATTCGACATGTTGCAAACGGTCAGCGATGACATGGCTCGGCCCGGCAGACTCCTGTCCCTGTTCAAACCGGACAGGTCCACCCGGTACTATTTTGATCTGGCCTCCCCTTATCTGGAAGGCAAAGCCAACGCTTGGACCAAATTCAGGACGCTGGGGACGCTGGGCTGGAAGCTGCTGGGTAAACGCCGGCGAAATCGATTCATAGCACCGTTGATTACAAATCATTTCGGTGTGTGCTCAGGAATGGCGGTGGATAACGAAGGCTCGGAACCCGCTTTGACGCAGTGGCTGAGCGATCTGATTGATCGCATTTCAGGCACCGAGCCTGGCAGACACCTGACCTTCAATGACCTGCACAATGCACCACCGCCTTTAGGCTGTGAACATCTGTTCAGCGCCAACTCTCGATCCATCGATTTTCGAGCGGTCACAACAAGCCTGACGTTCGGTCGACCCTTTGAGTTTCCTCTACAAAACTGCGATCTGGCCTTCGATGTCGAAGAGTGGAAATCACTATTCCCTGACTCGGTGATGAAACAACTGATCAGAGCTGCCGAAGCGCTGGACAATTCCGATCACCTCCGACAGGAAAACAAGTTGCCACTACCTGCACTCGATCTGCCAATTATCGTGGCTGCCAGAATGAGCCTTAGCTTTCCGATCCTCTTCACAGCGATACCGCTCTGGGCCGTCAATCACAATAAGGAAGGTAATCCACTCGAGAAGGTAATGTTCAGCGACGGCGGGATCACTAGTAATTTTCCGGTTCACCGATTCGATTCCATCTATCCACGCTGGCCAACGCTTGCCATCAATTTCAAAGGCACTGATGAGCACGGTAAACCGTTACGGAAGTTCCGGTCTCAGGATAATGAATTTATCTACATGAACGCAGATCGTAAGGAAGGGCTTGTTGATATCTGGTCATCGTTAATCCGAATAGACAATCCACAGGCGTCGTTCTTTGGATTCTTGTTCTCGATCTTCAGGAGTGCACAGAACTGGCACGACAACGCCTTTCTGCGTTTGCCAGGGTTTCGGGACAGAGTCGCTGAAGTCTGGCTAAAACCGGGAGAAGGTGGTCTAAATCTGGACATGCACCCGGACACCGTGCAGAGTCTTACCGCACTGGGAAAGAAGGCAGGCAGGCAGCTTGCGGATCGGTACGGCTCATCAGCAGCTATCGATGAAATGTCGTGGAACGGACACAAGTGGACCCGATTTCGTTCCGGTATGGAAGGCCTGAGCGAAGCGATTGCCAAACTCGGTCAATCCCTTGGGGAAAGTGACTTTGATGAAAGTGATCTGTGGACGTTTTTTACCAGTAACGACACACCTCCGTGCTATCGGTTCTCCAATGAGACCCAGCGCGAAGACGCAAAGCGGATTACGGCAAAACTGCTGGATCTGGCCAGGGAACTGGACGAGCTCAAGCCGTTTCATGACGGCCCGCGTCCAGCGACGGAGTTCGGTAGCAGAGCGCCCATATAGCCCTACTCATCGAGACAGAACGCTATCTGAACGCAGCTCCGAGCAGGCCGGTTTAGCGCTGCTTCAACTACTTTAAGTGGAAATTACAACACGTTAGACTCAGCGTCGTCTTCCAAGATCGGGAGTGATATCACGACGGTCATCAGCAGTAGTCTCGTGCGCTGCCTGGTACGGTAATGTCCAACGTGTTTACGTCTTTGATTGGCAGGTATCGTCTTTGTCACGGATAGCGCCCGACAGATGTCGCCTATTGGGCGGCGACCAGCATCAACAAATATTCCAACGGGTACAGTACCAACGACACCTGAAGATTTATTGGATGTTCTCAAAAGTGTCGGCATTGCACCAATGCACACCAGATGCTCTGTCTCTTCGCTTACCGTTCTGTCAATCGCCGTCTTTGAACCAGCGCGCAGAAAATCAACATACGAAAAATGAATGATTAATCTGGAGATCAATTCAATACAGGCTAGAACGTAAAGGTAGGAAATCCGTTAGCTGGGCATCGGAAGCGTCAAATTATGCACACAACCAGAATAAAGCAGCGACGTTGACGGGTCTCACGATTCCCAAACTGCAGACGCTATGGATTGATAGAAAATTTGACTTCACGCAGTGGGGCTTGAAACCCGCAGACCGTACAACGCGTAAAATCAAACGTTGAAGAATTTCAATTTCCCGTATTCAGTGCATTCAAACGCTGTCTCACGAAACTGGTAAAGACGCCTTGCATAGCGCAAGATTACCGATCAATGGCTAATCTCGTCCTTTGTCTCTGCGGGCAACGCAGAAAATGTCTATTTCGCGAAAGGCGCAATTCTGTCGCGCGATATCGATCGAAACCCTGAGCTATTCACCGTCAACGGTTCAGCATCTTTATCGACAGATTAGCAATTTGGGTAATGGCTCACTCGACGCCTTTAATACAACGTCAATATTTTCACACGTGTGCATTGCTGCAGCTATATGTCTCAGGCCCTTGCGCAGAACATATCCAATGTTGCAGTATTGAAGTCAGTAATCGGGTGATTGCAACGCAGACACAGTACACGTGTGAGCCTGCGAATTTTTCAGCGGCACGGTATGACAGTGTTTACCGGTACGCCGACAATGATGTCGTGAGGCAACGGAGAGCAATACATGACGAGCGTCGATTCGCATTCTCAGCACAGACGATTCACTGACGGCACGGGGTTTTGGACCGTACGAGATGCGTATCTTCCCGACATCCGTACTTTTCGGCGTTGCCTGCTGTTACTCATTAGCACGGTCAGTCTTGCAGCCTGTGCACCCAACCGTCCCTATCGCACTGCCGCACCGGTGCTCGACGACTGCGTGGCGACCGTCAGTCAGGATTGCCCGCAGCACACGCTGTTTAAGCGGGTGTCTGATGACTATCCCGGTATCGAAGTACCTGTGGGCATTGTGGAATTCGATGACATGGGCATTCTGATGAATCGGGAACATAAGGATGGGCTGATGGACGTCATCAGAGCCATGGCAGCTGAGCAGGACATTATGCTCGTTGTGTTCGCACACGGATGGCGACATAACGCAGCATCGAAAAATTCCAACCTGCGGGATTTTCAGGATTTCCTGCTGAAAGTCAGTGATACCGAGCACCGACGATGCCGGACAGGGCAGTGCGAGTCACGTCAGGTATTCGGCATTTATTTGGGGTGGCGCGGATTATCAGCCACCCTGCCGGGGTTCAAGCTGCTGTCCTTCTGGAATAGAAAAGAGCGTGCCCAGCGCGTGGGTCAGGATGGCGCAACGGAAATCCTCTCCGAGCTTCGCAGGATTCAGAAACCGGACCGCAAAGATACATCGGTGCCGAACCGAGCTGACAGTGATCATCGTCTGATCCTGATCGGCCACAGCTTTGGCGGCGCCCTGCTGTACAACGCCACGCAACAGATACTGCAGCACAGCGCATCGTTTCTGTTCTCAAATGACGTGCCCCGGAATATCGCCGATATCATCATCCTTGTGAACCCCGCCTTCGAAGCAGCCCGCATGAGCGCTCTGCATGAGCGCTCACTGACCAAACAGTACGACAAGTCTCAGCGTACGGTACTCGCGATCTTTACATCCGAGTCAGACCGCGCTACCAGCGTGGCATTCCCGCTGGGCCGACACCTGTCAACACTGTTCAATGACTATCGTGAGGGTAGCGAGAAGGAACAGAAGGAACTGGATGTTCGCGCCATCGGGCACCACGTGCCATACCTGACCCATGAACTGCTTGTTGCCGATGCGGACGCAACGGACAAGGGCTACCGGGCAGCCGTTTGTGACTGGTACGCCTTCAAGGATGGTGAGAAAGACATCTGGGATCTGCAGAACGGCGTTGAACTTAAACGGGCCGACTGGATAGCGAATGACGCTTTACGCAACACACCCTTTTTCAACGTTCGGGTAACGGATGATTTGGTTGACGGACACAACCGTATCTGGGGTGACAGGTTTCGGGACGTGCTGTATCGGCTGATTGCCGTTCAGGACTCACCGCGATGCTGATATACGACAGCCCTCAGGTAACCCGGCGCGTAGCCGGGTTCACGTACCAAAGGTACAACACCGCATCGGACCCCAGGCCGCTTACCGCAATCGTGGTGATAATGTGCTCGTTGTTCCCGGCCATCGGTCACGCGGAGTCTGATGTCCTTGGTTTTCTGGAGGTCACGTCCGTGTCATCCGGCTACCTCACCAAGCTGTTCGTACTGGCCGTCATCGTCGAATCCGGTCTGGCGGTCATATTCAATTGGCGCGTGTTCCTGACGTATTTTAGTCTTCGCGGATTCCGCACGCTGGTATCCGTAGCGGTGTCATGGCTCATCGTGTCCACGTTCGATATCAATATCGTGCGGGACTTGCTCGAGACCTATTCAGGCCGCACTAACGGTTCCTACCTGGGCGCCGGATTCCTGACCGCGCTGGTCATTGCCGGCGGCAGTTCCGGTGTCAATAACATCATGCGCGCACTCGGCTATCGGGACGCGGCTCGCGACCCTCAACTCTCAACAACACCGCCACGATCCGTGGCCTGGGTATCCGTGACCGTTGAACCTGATAAGTTGACATCAGAGGCGTTGATCGAGATTATCAAAGGCGAGTCCGATGCCATGGCGCCGGCAATCGCCGGCATGTGCCATGGATCAGGTCCCTCACTGAGGCGGCTTTCCTTTCCGTCCAACGATCGCTTTCCCAAAACAGGCGGCTACGAGCTGGAACCGGGTGTGCCCTGGTCATTGCAGGTAAAGGGTTAGGATGCGACGGGGCAAACACTGGTGGTACCGGTCACATCCGATCCGATCACACTTGCACCCGGTGCCATGCTCGATTTGCGGGTACGCGTCTGACACACGACGCTGGTTGTTAATCGAAAACTTTTTCCTATCAACGTTAACTGGCAGCTCCCCACTCAATCAGCGAGGATCGATACATGCAGAACAAATGCTGTCATAGCACCACGACCGAACAGACTAACCATGCATCGGCAACGCAACCTCGAGCCAAAGGCAGTAAAAAATGTCGACGCGCCTGGATACTCCTGTGGCTTGCCGTCACCGCATTGTTCAGCACACAGGCAATCTGCCAGGATGTAAACGGCGGTGCCGCTGAACCCGATACAACGACAGCTCAGAATACCGATCGCGACGATGCCACATCGAAGGAGAATGACGAGAAAGATCTGCACACGTGTAGCGAAGGTACATCACCGTGGTGCAAGACCTTTTTCTTCGGCATTCAGTTTCTGCCGGACTATGACGTTGAAAGCGGCGCTTACAGCGGTTTGGACGAGCAGGCGTTTTTCGCCCATTTCAGATTCGAATCCCTGCGCTCATCGCTGCGATCCAACGAACGACTCGACAGTTTTGGGTTTGATATCCGCTTGCATCAAAGCGGAGCTGTCTCGGGGACGGACGAGGTGCAGACACCGGCAATACCGGCGCGCTTTAACGATGTATCCGACACACTGGATTTGTCCGGACACTACACGTTCATTTTCTCCGACTCACCGGTGCTATACGAAGACGGCGTAACGGGGCTGCTGACAAGCCCTGCAGGTCCCAGATACGGAATCAAGGTCGCCGGTGGCGGGCGCACACGCGAAGGAGCGATCGAGGATGAGGACACGCTGTCAACGTATGCTGCGGTGGCCTTTAGCTATGCCTATCACGACGCCATGCCTGCTCTGGTTCTTTCAGATGGCGCGCAACCCAGGCGGTTTATCACAGACTCCGCTCAGGGTGAGTTTGACATTGGTGTTGCCTGGTACGAGGACTGGGCAGGTCGCCAGTTGAAGCTCGATGAACCAGAGGACTGGCGAATCGTATTCCGTGGGGTTTATCAGTTACGAAACCAGTGGTTTCTTGGCGTACTGGCCAATGGCGGCAAAGGACCTGACGAGGTGTCAGTTTTCTTTGGTGCACGTAAGTCGGTGGGCGATCTTCTTAACTTTCTGGGGCTATCCTCCTAGTTCAGGTGACGTGATTGCAATAAACGCGTCTTTCGATTGCACCACAGCGGGCAGTCGGAAGCCTGCCCTACAGAGGCTCAGTGCCACACCACCGGATCCACTGGTGTGTATTTATGCCTGCCAATACAAGGCTCTCCGATTATTCGACGTACGCTATTTAATACAACTCATGCGCACGGCAACGGGTTGTGCTTTGAGCCAGTTGTTAATGCACGAGGGGCCGGTTAGCACTATGGCTAGTTGGAATCTATGTCCGCACGGTGGCAAAATTGTGTGGTGACTTTGACAAGAGTTGCTTGCACGCTGTGGAGCAGCCTGCTCCGAAAGGTATTGAATCTGAAATGGAGACTTCACGATGACAGTTACACCTGGCAGTCACGGATCATCCCGTCGCAACTCGGACCTGTATAGCCGAAGCTCCTTTCCTGACGAGGGTAGCGAAGGCCGGTTCGGTCGATTGTTCTCAGTCGGTGAAGGCGGCATTGACACCAACGGCAATGCAAAGTTGCGCCCTCATCCGTCCCCTCGTTATGATTTGATGCGCCTCGGTGCTGCCGGTGGACCGCTGTCTGCCACGGACGCCGCAGACAGTGCAGCCCCCGCAGGTATGACCTTTCTGGGCCAGTTTATCGATCATGATCTGACACTGGACGTCGGCTCCAGATTTGAAAACCCGCAGATCAACGCCAGCCTTGAAAACGCTCGCACACCCAACCTTGATCTGGATTGCGTCTATGGCGGAGGCCCGGAGGCCAGTCCCCATCTTTTTGACGGGCCCTACCTGATCGAGGGTAAACCGACCACACCGGCCACCGACGCGGCGGCGGCGGATCTGCCGCGTAACAGCGTCGGGCGCGCCATTATTGGCGATCCGCGCAATGACGAGAATGTGTTTGTTGGACAGATCCAGAGTGCCTTCATTCGGTTTCACAATCGCTGCGTGGATGAGATCCGCTGCAATGACGCACACTTATCGGATGCGGTGTTGTTTGAGGAAGCCAGGGATACCACCATCCACTACTATCACCGCGTTGTACTGGAGGATCTGCTCTACCACGTGATTGGTGTGGACATGATTCATGACATCAGTACCCATGGCCGCAAGTTCTACTTCCCGTTGGGCTTTTGGGGTGAGAGTGGTGCTCCGCAGAAGCCCTATATTCCGGTGGAATTCAGTGTCGCAGCGTATCGATACGGCCACAGCCAGATTCGCGATACCTATGAACTGAACCATGCGGTTACCGGCATCCCTGTGTTCTCCCCACGAGACACCAGCGAGCCCGGTGACAAAGTGCCCACGCTCAGGGGCTTTCAGGCGTTACCCGATGGCTACCAGCTGGACTGGGATAATTTTTTCCCGCCACCGGGACAAGGTAAAACAAGACCCGCTTTCAAAATCGATCCGTTCCTGCCGGCCCCTCTGCTCGCACTGCCAACCGGAGTGGTTGGGAAATCAGACCCGGTGACCAGTCTTGCCGCGCGAAATCTTCTGCGCGGTCGTACCTTCCGACTGCCTTCCGGGGAAGCCATTGCAGAGCGCATGGCAAGCGTCGGAGCGCTGGTCGGCCATGACCCGGACAACGGCTCCGACCTGATTGTCAGACTGGCCAATAGCGATGCGGTCAGCGATCCTGCCATTCGGGATCTGCTGAGCAGGCTCAGCGGCGAGTATGCAATGACCACCACACCGCTGTGGTTGTATGTGCTGATTGAGGCAGCACTGTTTGGCATCGGTTTCAATCCCGGTGGCACCGGCTCCGGAGGCGGTGATCGTCTGGGCCCGGTTGGTGGGAGAATTGTTGGTGAAGTCATCCTCGGGCTGCTCGATCACTATCGGGATATGAGCGGAAAGGGACTGGACTACGAACCTCGCATCGGTTACAACTTTTCGAAAGAACCGGATTCAGGTCGCGTGACGATCGCATCAACAGAAGTGTTCGGACCGCGAATGTCGATGAATGCCTTTGTGCAGTTCGCCTTCGCAAAACCGCCGGCGTCGCGACCGAAATCATAAACCTGCCGTTACCGCCATTGGAATCAACCGGATGACAGCTGCTTCTGAAAATACTATCGGACTATCGCTCTCGGGCGGCGGGTATCGTTCCACGCTGTTTAATCTGGGTGCATTGTGGCGACTCAATGAGCTGGGTGTACTGGCGAAGCTCGATCGCGTTACCAGTGTTTCCGGTGGCAGCATCGTGTCGGCGTTTCTTGGACTCCGGTGGCATTCCCTGGACTTTGATGATCAGGGCGTGGCGCAGAATTTCAGGCAGGTCATTGCCGATCCGATACAGACGTTCTGCTCGTTGCCCATTGATGTGAAAGCATTCGGCTTTGGCCTGTTGTCACCGACCGGATCGGCCGGTGATTACCTTCGCGAGCACTATGACGAGCACCTATTCAACGGTGCCTCACTTCAGGCATTCCCCGATGACAGTCAGGGTGAAGGACCCCGATTCATCGTCTATGCCACCAATTACCATACCGGTGTCAGTTTCCGATTCAGTCGCCCTTTCTTGGGTGATTACCATCTCGGACGCTATCTCAATCCGACAACACCCATCGCAACGGCAGTCGCGGCATCCAGTTCGTTTCCTCCGTTCTTCGCACCACTCCGGCTTAGCCTGGATCGAAGCGGCTGGCTTGCAGATGAAATCGGAGAGTCGATAGAGGACCGACAACTGGCACGGCCGAGCCTGGTGGACGGGGGTGTTTACGACAACCTCGGACTGCAGGGTATTCGACATTCAACGGATATCGTTCTGGTATCCGACGCCGGCAAACCGTTTTCAGTAAAAACGCGGCAATGGCCGGACTGGTTCTCGCAGCTCTGGCGCGTGCGAGACATCGCCATGAATCAGGTACTGGCACAACGAAAGCGCGAACTCATAGCGGCGTACCGACGCGATGAGATTAAGGGCGCGTACTGGGGCATTGGCACCAACATTGACGATTACGGCGCATCGGAAAAACTGGTGGCGATGAATAACAGGACCACTTCGTTGTCACAGGTACGAACCCGGCTGAACCGTTTTACACCGCAGGAACAGGGAGTGCTTGTTAACTGGGGCTATTCTCTGTCCGATGCAGCGGTACGAACGCACTTACAGCCTCATACTGAAACCACAGCGACAGCTGTATACCCGCTCGCTGATTATCCGCTGGATTAATTACACCGTACCGAGCGAATCCTAAGATCACTAAAACGAATTCTACTGATACGTCGGAGCAATTAACCAGTTCCCGAGTGCAGGCCCATCATGGTTCAACTAAGGCCTTTCGTATTTTCCAGCTCGCAGGGTGTGGCAGTGGGCGTTGATCATGAGTAGCCGACAATTTTCAGTATCAGGAAGAGCACACCGTCCAATAGCCTGACGATCAAGGCGTCTGCGGGCAATCAGATTACGCTGCATCCTCTACCTGAGCTGCTTTGAGGAGCTCCGCGCCTGAAACAACAGTAAGGATTAAATCAGACACCTGCGCTTCCAGAGACCTGTCAGGCTTGTGGTACAACTCGCTCTGACAACTGAGCATGCCTAAAGTTACCCATAAAAGAAGTGCGAAGCTAATCGTTGGGTGTGTGGATCATCGTGGTGTGTTCATGATTTCCAGACTGGACACGGCCACAGCCACGCGATGACGATTAATGAAACCACTACCCAACGGTTGCACCGCCCCCTGTCAGTTTTACAACCTTGTCACCACACCACTTTCCTGTGAGCTCTGGCTCAAGGTGGGACAACGGGTAACACAGGATCCACACTAGCTGGTTTTACCAGTCTGACCGGCTAATAAACATCAATAGACTCATCAACTCCTATACGCGGTCGCGGCGTCTCGTACTGAGAACGGCGCAACCATTAACCATACAATGGTTCAAGACGCTCAGGACCCGTATCGCCCGCACATATCCGCGACTTATCAGACGAACGCGTGCTTCGGGAGTGGGCGTATATTTAAACGACAGCGACTGATCGTCCTGTGAGCAGATAACCGGTATGCGACTTCTGGTATGCCGAGGCCATACAACTGACCACTTCCCTGCCGATAGCTTCCACCACAAGGGGGACCACTGATTTGCCCAAACTGCCGATACGCCTGAGTGTCAGAAACCACCTGAGGGAATCCAGCTTCGTGCCCGAACATTTTAGCGTATCGACCCTCGAACCCCATCATACGTCTGGCTTCATGCGGCGTCAGGCGCTGACAGTTTTTCCAGCGCTTTTGCTTGATCAGAATCTCCGACCCGTCCTTGTGGTACCGGGCACTCAGGGTCCGGGCCACATCGGTGTCACTGAACAGACTGTAGCCAAACCCATTACCCTTCGCCTTGTGCTTCGCTGCATAGTCCTGAAGATAAGTCCATAGCTTATCAGGCAACATGTACTTGCGATCCGGCGCCTTCTCACCCAGTATGCTTGCCAGCCGCAGATCGTCATCCAGCGGTGTCATTGGGAAGTCAAAGCTGATGTTATGGCACTCACCGAAGACCGTTCGGTCAAAGCAGCCAATGAAAACTCTTTCGCGATGCTGGGGCACCCAGTGGCGGGCATCAATGACCTTGTGAAATATGGTGTATCCAGCCTCCTCTCTCCACATTTTTTGGTAATACGATTTGTATCATACGTAAAACAAAGACATCAATGTTCGTATTTTCATGGTCTTAAAGTCACTGAATGGAAATCTAGACACGATCCTGCCTTGGAAGCCACTCTAAGCAAGACCACGAATATAAACAATTCCGTGATGTGTTATCAAACCTTGAACTGCCAACCAGTAGAGATGATCATTTATATAGCAGTGTACGACCTCTGTGTCTCCTCAATCAAGTATGCCGTCTATTGAAAGAACAGTCGATGTTTGACCAGTTTTTAAATGTGTAACGACCATACCGCCCACCGTAGTAATCCCATCAACTAAAGCCACCTTGTGGTCCTTTCCAGATACTGTCGTTATCGTGGATAGTTTACTGAATTCACCGAAGCTCAGGTTCAGGTCCAGAACTATATGTCCTCTTGAATCGATACTTGATGCATTCTCAACAGAGCTCTCTTTGGGGACTAAAATGGTCCAGCTGTTTCTGCTATCGTCTATCGCACTTAGAAGTCCCTCTTCTGATAGTGCTTTTGAAAAAGATGTATATCCTTGTTGTAGTAAAGCCGATTCCAAGTGACCTGCAGAGTGATTGTCGGTGATGATTCGACCTACTCCAGATGAGCCGGTACTGATATCTGATTTCAATGCCGCACCAATCGAAGGAATAGTGTTGGTGATGTCATTGCTATCGGATGCTTGGCTACAAGCGACAAGAAGCAACGTAAAAAGGGTTGCGATTTTCTTAAGTGGTGACTCGATCCAGGTATTTCTCGAGAAGCGGGTACCAAATATATGTAACATGATTGGCACCTTGCCGTTTCTATAGCCAATACGGCAACGAGAAACTAGCTAGCAGTCAGTGTGCCACTATTGTGTACTCCTGAGAACTGCCACACCCAATCGACAATGCGAAGAGATGTAATCTAACGTAACTCGCTACAGCTGTGAGACTACAGGAAGTATCTATGAGAATACCAGTGGAGTCAGATTTTCCGGAAGGAACTGAGTTCATTGTTAGAAAGTTCGATGTCCCAATAACCTACTATCCTCCGCAAGGTTGGCATAATTGGTTTGGTGGCACACCACGTGAGTATGACGCTACTAGACTTACTGTAACCGATCATGACAAAGTTTTGTTTGATGAACGGATCAAGGTTGTTGAAGAATCTATTAATACATAGCCATCAAAAATATATATTCTGCCCCGAGTCAACTACTTAATCCAGTTTGGTGGGTAGGTGGGTCAACTGAATATTTTCAATGGATGAACGTTACAGAGCTCGCTCTACAAGTAGCTTGGCATTCACTCAACGCCTCGAAGCTTGCTGCGTGAATACGTTGGTCAAACCTCCACGTAGCCAGTTTCCTTTATTAAAAGTTGAGCCTGATTTTTTGCTATGTAAACGATATTGGATACCGCCACCAGGCTGCTTATAATTGGGCCTTGCACGTGAAACCGTTAGCCACTGACCTTTGGGTACGACCACTTTTTGTATATGGGTTGCCCGATTGGTATGTGGAAGTGCGAGGCTACTGCGGGCCTGACTGCTGCTACGCGGCCTTGAACGGGTAAGGTAATCCCCCCCCTTGCCTGGGTTGCCAGAATAGACTCTGTAAAATGTTGTATCACGCTTAGTTCTGAACGAACGAATACGCCCTGTGGCGTCTGGATTGCGATGCGCATTTTTAAATTTTTGTCGCAAAGGATTGGTAGCACGACTAAAAGCCTTATTCAGTGGGGCTCTGGCCGCACGGTTGAATTGGGGTTTTATTATAGGGCGAGGTTTAGCTGCGCGATTGAACTGGGGCTTTATGCTAGGGTTAGGTTTAGCTGCACGATTGAAATTTTGACGGAGCGCCGGCTTCGCGGCACGGTTGAAGCGTGGAGATATAAAACGGTTATTTATTTCAATTGGCTCTATTGCATCTGAGAGGTTAGGTAGTTTCCCTTTGTCAGTTGCGTCTGAGTGCACCACTCCGCTAACAATGAATAATCCAAGTAATGGAACGATAGCAAAGATAGAATAAGCTCGGATTCGTGATCCTCTATGGTTCATAGTGTTATGACAACTCTCTATGGCGCTTAATGCTATCGCGCACTATTCGTAATATCATGGAATACTTTGTTCATAGTGTCTATGAGTGGTTCAGCTATGAACCCATCACAGCCATGCCTGCTATAGAATATAGATGCGTCATATGATGCAACAAAATCCTGTACACCAATACCCATGTCCTGTTGCTCTTCTAAAGCGTCCCAATCAGGTGGGTATCGCATAACATACATCGCTGAAACCGAGTCGGGTTGAAGGATGTTTCCGCATATTGCCTGTAGCTCAGATGCAAATGTGAAAAGATATGCGCGCGCGCGCGCATCACTAGCGATATCAACTGCCGCCGATTGGCGCATCTCTACCAAATGCTCCAGAAAATCGCCAACAGCGAAATCCGAAGGGTTGAAGGTGAGTTGATCAATTGCGGCTTGTGCTGCCTCGATTCCTGCTTGATACGCTTTTTGGTAAAATTCAATAGCCTTTGTTTTATTTGCCTTGCTCTCCCACCCAAACTGCGCGGCATCACCTAAATAAACTAGCGCCACGCCAGAGCCTGATTCTGCCGCTTGCTTGAAATATACCAGCGCTTGTGCAAAATCACCGCTCTGCAACCATCCACGAGCTAACTGCAACGCGTAGCGAGCGTTGGTCTTATCATCTGCAAGAGCCTCTTCACATGCTGTAATGGCTAATGCCGGAATTATCTCATCGGGCGCAACACTGGGTGCAATGCGACTCGTATCAGCCTGATGCGCAGCGAGCACATCGCAGTCTGTCACCGTGTCAAATACACTGCTTGCCTGGGCATCAGACAGATGTACAGCCAGCAGCAAAAAAACAACCGATGAAAAAAAACAACTAATTTGCCGACAATTTGCAACCATAGCTTTATTATCCACGGTACGGAACACATCTGTTAGATTTCACATTTTTCCTTGACACATTTCAGTCTTCTGTCATGCACATCCAAACAGTATCTAATTCGGATTAAAACGGTTAGGCAAAAAATAGCCGCTATTGGGTTGAATATTTTGCCCGCAGGGTATAGAACTGATCTCGCCACGCACCTGACTGAATCCATTTTTATCCTTGATCATCAACAAAAATGTCGGTGTCGCGGCTTCCGCCTCGCCGCAGAAGGGTGCAACAGCCTGTTCGCTTAGACTTGCATGAGACACTAGTAAATCGAGAATTGGTGCACCGCGTGTAGAGGTGAACAGTTCAAATCGCGGATTCTGTTGTGAAGCAGAGTCCTGTGCTAGCGTAATCTTACCAAATGATTCCTGTCGGTTATTCTCAGAAACCGCTTCTCCAGAAGCACCATGACCCATTACAAGATTAAGATCGACCAGCTCGTCCTCCCAGCGGAGCACAACAAAATCATCAAAAGTATTTTCTTGGGGCGATAGCGATAAATCCTGATTGGTCTCAGCGGTAGCACCCATGATGCGAAGTTGAGTATTGTCATCAAGGACAGGGAAAACGAGTTCTGCGAATCCGGTGGCGTCAAATTTAGTCACCATCCGTGCGGGTAGGAGTGCATTGGCACGTACCCTGACAGTCAGTTGTTCATTTCTTCTGCACTCATTGGTTACTGTAATCGTTGCGAGTATGCCCGTCACTTGTGTGTCGATGACATCTTCGCATTGACTTACTGCCGCCGCACAAGCCTGCTCTTTGCCTGACTGACAACGTTCATATTGCTCCTCGGCCTCAAGTGCACGTTCTGTAAGTACAGTGCGTTCACGCTCATGCTGCTTTGTCGCTGTAAGCAATTGATCAGCGAGTTCTTTCTGCACGTTCCCTGCTTCATCAAGCTGTTCAAGAAGCCTACTTTCTCTATCGCTCATTGTTTCCACACGTGCCTCTATACGACTCTGCTCCTCACGCAACTGTTCAACAGTGGTTTTTGCGCTTTCTAGCTCAGATGAGAGTCTCTGAATTTCGGCTTCACGTGCTTTTACTGAATCTGTAGATGATCCTGAGGCAGGTCTTTCACTCAGGGTCTTTAAAAGCTGATCTCTTTCTTTTGTAAGTGCATCATTTCTATCGAGTAGAAACTCTATTTGTGCCCTGCTATCGAGCACAGTCCCAGTAGACTGAGCAATCGAGGTAGCACAGTACAATGATGCTGCAATGCCTAACAATATTAGCTCTAATTTCATCTGGATCACTGTGCAATTAGTTCATCTGCATTCGCAGCATCAGATATCCAACGAAAGATTTGATATCCGGGTTCTGTGTTTCTGGAAGATTGAAAAATCCATCGTCCCAATCGAGTGCTTGCCAAGGCTGGTCCACGAGTCGGGTCATCTGGAAGGTCAATTGAACGTGAGGAAAGCAATCCACCAAGGGCCAGGACTACGAGCCCTTCAAGCATGCCAGATGAATCGTCTGTGCCTGTCTCCGCTATCATTATTGTTCCTAAACGAATTAATGCGTCATGATGTCCCAGACGCGCTGCAGCGGTATTCCAGTAGACCGCCTCATCGTATTCTGTACTATTAGATGGGTCAAAATACGCATCACCTTGGCGGAAAAGATCCTCTGCCAGAAATTCTTGTTCATATTTGGTACCAAGAGGAGACTGTGGTGGCTGGGGAGTGAGAAGAACCTGCTGCAATGCGTCGACAACACGTTCGATATCGCGGTCAGAACTTGCATCATCATTCTTCTGGCTACTTGTCATTGGAAAATAGACAAGCGCGGCACATAACAGGAACAATGGTAATGTGGCAAAAAAACCGACTTGATAGAATCTATAGAATCGAGGAGGTGGGCCGTACGTTTTACCTTGACTACCGTTATTTGGAATATCTACAGTCTTTCGGGCTTTTACATCGTCAGGATTAACAGCCGTATTGGCCGATGTCCCTGTATGGACCGATGTTGGCTTTGCATCGCCCTCATTCTCTGTGCTAGGGACAGGCTGCTTTCTATAGGAATTAGCAGGCTCTGATTCACCTGTTGGCACAAAGGGGGGGCTTTCTGCAACATCTGTTCTAGCATCCGCCTCATCATTTACGTCATAGTTAAGGCTCGGGGGTACGTCTGGCCAGCTAACTCGTCCCACAAGCTCCTTATCTGGAAAGCTAATTTGCACTGCAGTGCCGTAGCCTATCTGGTTGACAACATCCGGGCCAAGCTTGTAGAGGGTCGTTCCCTCATTCGACTCTGCGAACACAGCACGAAAGCGATGCGGTCCATCCTGCCAGCCGCCAGGTCCAAGATGCACGAGTTGATCACCGGATCGACGCACTTCTATCTCTTGATCTGACGCATGCGGACATTCTGTCCCAACGACGATATCAGCAACTCCGCCCGCAGGGTCAAGTGCATCCTTAACTTTTAAGGCAACCTGCTGCATTATTATTCAGTGTTTTCCATAGGTTCGCTTGGGCCTTTACGACCGAGCAATTCAAGCAATTTACCAAGGCGAGCATTTTGCTCCGGATCTACTGACTCACCACCGATCTGCGCTTCTGCATTTTTTCTGATTACTTCGACAAATGATTCGATCCAGGCTTCATCTACTTCGCTCCAGTACCTAGTGGGGCTATCCGGCAACCCTAGCTCACCAATACCATCCAATTCCACGTAGCCGATTTCTCTCATCAGGCGAGATTTATCCAGGGAGAGATTTTCGACAAAACGGTTAATACTCTCCGCAGCGGCTAGAGAAATTCTATCGGCAGAGACATCACGAAAACCCATTATTGTCGATAGTGATGTAGTCAATGATTGTTCTACCTCTTCGCGCCGCGCCGCGGCAGCGAGCTCATCAACCATGGTTGCTACACCCTCCTCTGTCAGGCGAAATTGTTTCCTTGCGCCAATAGTCATCAGATTCTCCCGACTGGTCGCAAGCCAGAACGAAATTGCAGCACGTGCAAAGCGTTGCTCAAGCGTACTGGGCCCGATGTCTGCCTCACGCTGACGCGACTCCGCTGTTGGCAGGCTCTCATCTTCAGGCTCTCGACGGGTAAGGATGTGTTGATACAGGCCCAGCAGAGCGTCAGGCGTGACTTGCATTAAACGTTGCAACGAGGCAAACCGATCGCGCTTTTGGCAGGCTTCAAGCTCGAGGCGAAGTACCGACGCCGCCTCCATCCTCAGTTGTATCTGTTCTACACGATTGTCGGATACATAAAATCTATCAAGTATGTCCGACAGCTCCTTTTCATAGCGCAGAGTTTGTTGTCCTATCTGATCCAACTTTTGATGCGGTGTGCATACCGGCTCAAGCTTATCGGCAATATACTTTGCTCCCCCATCGTTAATTTCCAGCGCTGCCTCAAACGCAATATCTGGTTCGGGAAAATGACGCCGAACAACCGCGTTCGAGCCATGAGCTTGCAAAAGCAAATCTCTTTTTTCTATCGCATCTGGATCAATTCCTGTTTCTTTAGGTACTGAGCCAGAACCCCATGAACCTTCATAATCCATTAAACCCGGTTGTTCAATTTTAGGGTTTCGCAACCAGTAGAGGTTTTGAAAAGGTTTACCTGTCGTCCAAGTTTGAGGCCATTCACCAGCCTGCTTAAAAAACTTCATCACCGTATCGATGCGAACCTCAAACCGACGACCAGGGTCGGTATCCCCTGCTTTCTGACCAAACATAGTATCGAACCAAGAAAGCACGACAAAAAGACTGGTAGTTCGAGACTCTCGGCGTTTAGGTGTATCACCTTGCGTGATATCAACCCAATGACGAATTATCTTAGGCAATGACTGAACGTCTTGATTTCCAGGCTTCAGTAGCAATAAAAGTGCATTGATTTCATAGTCTTCACTGAACCTGCGAAACAAATAATCCACCTTCCCGCGAAGTATCACATTGCCGATTGCCATACGAGTATCACTGTCCCCAAGCATTCCCTCTTCATCATCTTCGTCAGATCCACCCCGAAGAATTGCCTGCGCCGGATTCTCTATCTCTACCGGTGGGCGAAGTCCTGGGAAATCAAGAAGATCAGTGTGTTTAAGAAACGGACGTGACTCACCCTGTAGTCGGACCTGTAGCTCTGCTGTAAGCGCTGCGAGAGATGCACGAGGGATATTTATTGAAATACCGGTATCGGTGCGTATTGGCAGATGGGGTTCATCGGGACTACCAAGTTTTTTCAGTGTTTCAACGTCCTGAATACCGGACTCTCTAGGTATTAATGCATCTATTTGTGCATAGACAATTTCAGAATTGTTTAACTTTTCGAGGATTCCATCTAATTCACTAAATACTTCTGTCATGAGCTCATGCTCACCCCAAAGTATAGAGAAGAGTCTTGCTCGCCCAGCTTGATCTAAGCTGGCGCCAATCTCTGCAGCTCTCTCCCAGAAACGTGCAGCGTTAAGCGCCGATACTATGGCTTTGTCACTACAGCGATCGGCGATGTAATCGCGTAATTCGGCGATGTCCAGTTCAAAATCACTGTGGTCACCGGAGCTCTCCCGTTTTTCGCTAAAAGATTGCAAATGTGTAGAGACCGCATCCACACTCAGAACAGAATTCTCGTCTAGTCGTGTGTTTAAGATGTAGGCCGTGCTGAATATCTTCAGTAGATCATTGCGACTTAACATCCGCAATACGACTGGAGCCTCGGGCCTCCCCTCGAGCGTACTCGTACCGAAGCGGGTAACAACTCCTGTTGATTCCTGGTCGCCAGCAGGATTGATATCGGCGAGAAAATCGAATCTTTGTTCGCCTAGCTGCACCGCCAATTTAGCTTGCGTATTGGCAAGCGTTGTCATCAGATAGGATTTTCCACTTTGGCTTGGACCAAAGACACCGACCGAAACCTTTCTAACACTGGCTCTTGCAAGCTTTCTGGCTTCTCTTATATGCCGCCGCATACTTCGTCGTAAAGACTCTTCTTCAGCACCCACCCGCTCGCGATTATCACCTAACCATTTCAGTGCTTCTTGTGCTGATTGTTCAAGCTGGCTGCACCGCTTGTTGAGTCGTACCGCCTCAGGAGTGCTCTCGTATTGATTACTCATGGCCAGTCAATTTTCCCTGTATCCAACCAATAACCATGTTCGTATTTTTCGCCAAGCGTGTGGAGACGCCGCACAACAGGCGCACGCTCCTGACGCGTTACACTCTTGTCCCTCAAGTCGTGAGAAGGGCCGTTATGCTCTTGAATATGGGTGATTACAAATTCTTCCTTGACTGTCTCATCTTCCTCGCCAAGCGGCGGGGCACTACGCTTGATGGTGACTGTTAATGGCAGTTTAAGTTTGCTGGGATCAATCTCGCGACCAAACTCAAGCATATACAACGGAGTTGCTGTCCAGCGTTCGAGGGGCAATTGCCTAAAGCCTATGGGTGTCACAGTATTCATCATCAGCTGACCTTCCTCTTCGCTGTTCTCATCATCCCTCAAGCTTGGTTCCATATCTGCGAAGAGCTCGTTGTCGCGCTTAATTTTCCCATCAAATTCAAGGCGTCCTACGAACCGTGCCGTCGATTTCATTCGAAGCTCTTCTGTTTTGACTTTAAAATTCTTGATCGAATGCATCGATAGAAGCGCAAGCATTGCCCCGACAGCCACTGTTGTCTTAGGATCACGCACACGTCCATCAACATGCCTGAATGGATACTGATTGCCTGCCCGATATCGGCCCATCGATATTACGCGATCACTTGGCACAGCATTCGTGTTGACAATCAGGGACTCGATTCGGGGAAGCCGGGATGGACGTCCTGAGACAAGTAGGTAGTCACAATCAAGTTGGCGAACAATCTGGCAGAGATCCTGAAGTGGTCCCGCAAGAACTGACTCGATAGTCTTATCCAGATCCAGAAAATCAACTTTTGCAATGATCTCACTGAACGAGAACTTGATCGCATAATCCCGATGAAGCATGTCCTCTAGCTGAGCCGTGACCGCAACTAATCCAGGGGGCGATTCTGAAACCAACTTGTCGAAATCGATGGTGGTAGTGCTGAGCTCCCCTAAAGGGTCATGCTGCTCATAGGCTCTCAGAATTCTCAGAGCGAATGGCATGCACAAGCTTGAAACGAATCGACGTCTGAGCAGACGTTCAGCCTCAGCCTGATCTCCTCGATCGCCAGCGACCCATTCACTGACAATGCTGCGTGCATCAGCTAGCCCTGCATTTTCGAGTGCTTCGACAATTGCGGGGAGCACGTGTCGGGCAATAACGCGCTCCACTATGTCGTCACCTGCTCTCTTGAATCCTTCCCGAAACTCCTGCGTAGGCAATAGCGCGTCACCATCGGCACGATATGAAATAACCATTAGATCCGTGGTACCACCTCCAAGATCGATACTTGCAAGCTTTATTCTTGGTACACCATCACTCGATGCGCGTAGTTGCATGGCCTGGCAATAGTCTTCAATTGATAGCCGGTGCTTGACCGCAATTTCAAAATAAAGAAAAACGATTTGCGTACACGTCGCCTCGTCCCAATCGGTCCACACTTCCGGTTCAACATTTGGACGACGCTCTAACCACGCAGGTTTTTCATCCCACCCAAGTGATTGCCAAACTAGCGTCACTGCAGCCTGCACGTGTTCAGACATGATGGTTCTCTCTGGCAGTGGGGTCGCGGGCGGGATGGTCACAATAACTCGCCGTAACCTACGCGGGATTGTGGGATGTTTACGGAATGATCCACCTCGTGTTGAGTTTATCTGTACCACCGCATGCAGTAGAATTTCTGCAAGCATCTGTATGTAGATGTTTGAGCGTGAAAAGTTAGCGCTAAACGCAGGTCCTAATCCTTGTTCTCGTGCTGCCTGCCTTAACCGAGCAGATTTTTTTGGTCTTTGTTGTCGATTGGCTGACTTATCCGTCTGCAGCTCAAGCTGACGCTGCACGTAGCCATCATCGGTTAGATAGTCCAGCACGCTGCCTTGAACAAGATCATCCGTTGTGCTGTTAAAACGCCAAACCTGTCGTGATGGCGCAAAGTCCCAGAGATAACGCTTGGGGCTCGACATACCCGTGCCCCGCGAGTGTTCATTGGTTCCACTTAAGCGCGCCGCTTCAAAACCAACACGTAGTAGCGATGGCCACTCAAATGCCTTAGTGCGAAATGATTTTCTTATCGAATTTTCATTAGCGGTGCCGAACGATGTGCGCGCAAACTCGATACGGCTCTCAAAGGGTTCGCTGTAACTATATTCCGGCGCGGAAAGATCACGAAGCTCCACCGGGAAACTATCGTCCAGGGTTTTGGCCCCGTCATGCATTTCCACCAATAATCCGTACGTTCGACTGTTGCCAATATCCAGCACAAGGTCTACTTCGATAGGGGTGTAATTTTGGTCGATCGACACGACATCCACCAACTTAACAACAGGTGGATTGCACGCTTTGGCGAAAGCCTCTATCCAGTCACTATATATCGCTAATGGCCACCAGTTGGGTCGCTCAATTGGCTGATCGTCATAGTCGTCATTATCAAAGGCTCCACTTACGTCTACATCAGAATGTCGTATGAGCTGTTCTATCCATTCTCTTACCCAAACCTGTTCAGCAAACCATGCATTTTGTTTGGCCTCACCGGCCAGACGGAAGGCCTGCCCGCGTCGAGAATCTTCAGGGGTAGGTGCGGTGTAAGGACGGCCCTCTATCGCGGGGGCAATATCGGTATCAAACGCCAGCTGTGCCCGGTAGGAAAAACCAGCCTCATCTGGTTTATCCAGTTTGATTATTCGCGCTCGGGCCCATGTGGTGGGTCCGTTATCGAGCGACTCCTGGCCATCACCAAAAGTGCCTCTTGATCGCAAAAAGGGTATCGGTAACCACTCGCCATCAAAAACGGCGAGTGTATGGTCAGTTGCATTAAATGTAGCTTCCGTATCATCTTCATCAATTCTACGCCCACTACGTGTACCGGTCCAAGAGTCATCGTCTTGTGCTGACACCTCAAGTCGTTCATACCCTACCGCTTTATCGTTGTCAGACTCCGACTCTGCGTCTGTGTAGGAGACAAAGCTACCCGCATGTCCGGACAGCTCACTTGAGGCAAAGCCGAAATCCAGAATCTGTATTCCGGATACTGGTACAAGATGGACGATTGAATCGTAAGGTTGGATGTTTTTCAGCATTAATCAAGTTTCCATATACCAATATTCTAATTGCACTGTTGCGCTATCTGCCCGGGACAGCTGACGACAAATTCCCATGAGGTACCACTTTGTTTCGCAATCATTTCGATAATGAGCTCGTGATCATCATTAATTGGTCGGTAATCGAATGACAGGGAATTAGTACCTTTGACCGCCTTACCTGTGGTCGCAACAATTTTGCCTTGATAACGTGCGTTTAGTTGATCAGGTTTATTTTGCATGCAGTACCTGATTTGAACCTGCCCCGGTTCGGATCCGAGCATGAATGTGTATCGCTCTCGGCCTTGACCTCCAGACTTGGTAGCTTGACCACCGCAGGCGACGGGTTCAGGCTCGGAGGTAGGGGGCGGTGCAGGCTCAGGCGTGGGAAGAGGCTCAGGAACGGGAAAAGGCTCGGGAGGCACTACTACATAAGCTCGACACTCTGTCTCAAGCTCTGCTAGCTCTGTGTTGATGCCCGTTATCTGATCGCGCAGGGCACGCTCCTCTTCAAGGAGCGCCTGTAGCGATTCAAGAGGCTCGGCGCTGGAGTTAACAGTACAACGATCGTATATCACGATATCCAATAACGGGATCCGCAGACCACAACTGGAATACAGGGCAAATAGCGCTGCCGCCGTCAGAGAGAGACCACCAACCATCATGGCCAGAAACCCCATATCGCGATGGACAGGTCTCCCGGACACCGTATGAGCATCAGCACTAGGTTGTACCGGAGGTACTGGGAACGATCCGTCGAAGCGACCAATTTTCGGTGCAGTTGAAAGAAAGGTGCGTACCAACACACCACGCTCAGGACGAGGACCTGGAGCAAGCGACCCCCAACTGGTTATTACTGGGCGCTCATCGGTTACATATAGCTCATCGAGAGAGGGAACCTCAAAAGCAGCAGTTAACACCTCCCCAAGTAGACGATCGTTAGCGTCTTCAGATCCAGCCAATCGGCTCGATTCATCCTGAACCCACTGCAGTGAACTCGCCATTCTAGCTGCGACACGACGCTTTCCTTCATCGTCAAGCTCTGCATAACGCACAACCTCCCTATCCGTTTCTACGTACCACTCTACATCGCCACTGTCACGATCAAGCACGGGCTCTGCAAGAATTACATCTTGTATGACCTCCGGTGCTTCGCGTAGATGCTGCCGGATTTGCGACCAGTACGTGCGCACTGGTTGTCCACGCAGCCCAATTTCGTCTACCTCATTCGCAGACGTTTGTCTAGCAAGTACTGTTTGAGCCATTACCCGTTAAATCTCATGTTTCCTGCCTCAGCGAGAATGTTTCGACTCTACCACCTCGCCATCGCAGATCGCAGTCCATAGCATTTGAAACTGGTGGAGTGCAATCAACATCGAAGGCGGGCAGTGCAGCACCGAACTGGCAGGTTGGGTCCCCATTCAAAGTAATCCGAACCTCATTGTTAGCATGTACGGCTGTTATAGGAGCTGTACATCTAACCTTGCCATTCTCATACATAGACATCTTCGTCTCCGACGGCAACTTTGCAATACACAATTCGAGTACGACCCGGACGATGGAATTAGCTTGATTGTTTTCAATGCCTCGTTGAGACCAGCATCCAAGATGTGGTGGTGCTGTCGATATCGCGGACACGCCTTTGGTCTTTGCGTGGTTGATGTAATCCCAGAGAAGACCAGTTAGTCCGAGTATCACGACCATAAACAATGGAAGCGACCATTGTCTGTGTCTCGCACGACCTATAATTAGCGATCGGTGTACACTTTGACGTCTACTTTCGCTCGTAGCGTTTGGCGGCGGCAGCGTATCGGCGCGCTTAGACTGTGTTTCAACCAGTTTTTGACCATGCGACTCTTCCGGTACGTTCGTGTCGATCAACGGTTTTGCTCTGACGACAGAATACGTATTGTCGTCTTCATCTGCTTGCTCAGCTAGCTGTGCTTTCGGCCTATATCGTGTGGCCAGTAATCTAAGCGTATCTCTTTGTCCTCTTTTGGGATCAACGTAGCCCCATCCTCCTACGCGTGGGCTATCTCCCATGGCAAATACGAAACACTCATCTGGGATACTTAGTGTCAACGATAATAGCTCGGCGCTCCGCCGATCAGACTCCAGCTCTGAATGATTTAACGCATCTATCAGGTCGTAAATATCTTCAATGTACGCCGACAAACATGTTGCTGCTACTGGCGTCTCATCTCCCAGATACTGAATCCTTCCTTCCCCAGCGGCATTCCATGCAACCGGCTCGCCCATGTTTCCATAGTCGGGAGTTGCAAATAGATCTGAGTGTGCTCTATCAAGATGATGCTCAAGCAGACGTTTGATTTCACCAAAACGTCGGTGTACAGGCATCCCCCCGAGCCCTTGTTCCTGATAGTCGAACGCCTGAAATTTAACCAGCAGACGTTCGGAGCTGGAGCTGTGATCTTTCATGGCGCTCCAGCCACGGAACAGACATCGTCAGTCGCCGGCACACTACTACCAGCGGCATCGAGAAACTGATTCGCCCGATCGACCGGCAGTGCGATTCCAAATGCAGTGCTCACACGCTTATCGGAGGCTACTCTTGTGTTGATGCCGACCACATTTCCACAACGATCCATAAGAGGTCCGCCGCTATTTCCTCCCATCAGTGTTGCGGTATGCGAGATGAATGCTGTTTGCAGGCTAGCAGCTGGTAATGCTGATACAACACCAGGCGTAAAATGCATTGTTGCTGAACCTACGCCCCCTCCCTGCTGTTGTGCTTTCATCTCTATGCTCAGCATGTTGCCTGGAAATCCAGCCGCGAAAATATCATCACTGGATTCTAGAGAGTTCGTGAGAACTAAAGGCTTGACAGTAGTAGCCTGGGTGATATTGAGCAGTGCAAAATCGCTTCCTGTTGCATCATCGTAGTCTTGGGCAACAACACTCACATCGAGCAGTCCACCCAGTATTTTACTTGTAACACTGACACTACTAGCGCCATCGACAACGTGAGCGTTGGTGAGTATCTCATTCGCGGATACGAAAAAACCGGTACCGATTTTTGTTCCTCCATCAACGACCACCAGCACCGTTCCCTGCTCTGCATGCATGCGTAGATCACGCCTGGATAACAAAACACTACTAGTCGATGCTTCGCCAGTCTGAGAATCAATAGAAGCAACAGGACATTCAAACGTCGACTGTTTTCGTTTCTGTTCATCCAGAACATCGCGTAGCTGGTCAATGGTATTTTCATTTTCTTGCAGAATGGGCTCTATAGCTTGTGAACCACTGTCGCGAAGAAGAACCCCGGGAATCAGCAAAGCAGCCACAATTGCGGCGCCGATGGCTATAGGCCATACATTTCTTGGCAAGCTGCGTTGGGACGTGTTGTCAACGCTTGAATTGAGACCTGCTGTGGAGTTTGGCTCAACGCTTACTGAGCGGCTTTGTGGCTCTACTGTCTCTATGCCGATAATCTCACGCCGATACGCCAGCCTCTGCTCGTTGGTGCCAATATCCACGGGTACGAGTCCCCAATTGGCCAGCACCAGCGTGTCGTCCTGTAGAAGCACATCATCAGCGCTAGATACATTGACGGCGGATTCTACTAAAGCACGTTCGCGCTTGCCATTTGCAGCTGTGTGCAGTCTTTGCAGTGCGACCTCAAACGCCGCTCGCGCTTTCTGCGCGCGTTCAGGAGAGGCAAGAGATAGTAATGTTGGTGCAGTACGCCCCTCTATTCGCCAGTCACCACCAACAAGAGCCCCATCACCGTTGAAAACAAAGTTGGGGGTTGCGAAGTGCTTTTCTGCACCCGTTTGTTTTTGAAGCGTAGCAAAATCATCCACGCTCTCAAAGGCTACTACATTGTCAATTGATACAACATTTACGCCTTTGAGCTCCAGTCTAATTCTGTTTGAACTGCTATTCGCATCGCTCAACGTTTCCAGACCTCAACCCGACGGTTTAGGCTTTTTCCAGACCGCGTCGTATTACACGCAACCGGAGCTTCTTCGCATGCCCCGTAAATATCAATCTTTCCGCTTACACCCTCTGCCGCTAACGCGGCTGCAACACTTCGTGCACGGTTCGTGGAGAGAGTACAGTTACGTGCGTAACCTCCGTCGGAGTCGGCGAACCCCACGAGCGCAATATCGGTTGCATTGAGATTCTGGGCCTGCATGTAATCGGCAAGGCGTTCCGCATCCCGCACAGCACGTGCATCAAGAGATGCGTTGCCGGTTATAAAGCGAAATGTAGAAGATAGTCTGCGTGAACCCAACGTCCGCTGTCGAAGACCTGACACCACGGATGGATCCTGTTCTCCACTACGATTCATATTCTCAAACGCTTCAACATAGGCATCCCGATCTTGTGGTTGGATTGTCAAATCGACCTGACCACGATTAGCAACAACGGCTTGCCCCCCTTCTTGTGAATGTCGCACAAAAGCACCAGCAAAGACAGGTTGAGTGCTAGGCAAGTAATACATATAAAGGCGTCGGGTTAAGGGGTACTCTTCGGTGCGAGTGGTAAATTCACGCGGATCATAGGTCAATCCACACTCGCTTACTGATACTGGCTCAACGGAACTTGAATCAACCAGACTCAGGGGCACAAGACCTAACATATCAGGATCAGCTGCAACACGTTCAATCACCTCTTGATGACCGTTCAACAGCTCTGCGCTGCTCCCCACATTGCGTGCTCCAGAAAGCAAGGCACCATCAGCTACCGCTTGTGCTAACCCTTGATCCAATGCAAGACGCAATGTAGAGGATCCAGATCCGATCATTGCCCAATTATTAATCGTCCCTTCCACGATTGATTCAAGATCCTCGATAGGCAGGGATGTCACACGTCTAGAGGGATTTACCACAACAGCCAGCCCTTCCAGAGCGAACACATGTTCTGTGCTTGAAGAAGGAACCGCTTCAATTGCGTTTAGTCTGGAGCGCTCCCGTGCGTTAGGTTGACGGTCGGTAATCGCAATCTCTGCCTCACCTCGTGCGAGCATGTCAAAAGCCAGCGCAACATCCGTGTTAACCACTTTCATTTGCTCTGGCAACCGATCATCCGCTGAGGGCGACTGAACGATGTACGTCTCTGATTTATCCGGATCCACTTCAAGTGATCGTTGTAGCCAGCTAGACAATAAGTCGGGACTAAGGCTCTTAGCTAGCGATTCTGGCCCGGCAACAACCATGTTACGAACGGTGGTTGTCGTGTCAGCCTTAGGTGGCGGTTTGGAAGCAGACTGATTTCGCGAAACACAATAATTTTTTGAAGCATCAAAATCTGCGACGCTAAACCACAGTATCTCTGGCACAGGCACACCTACTATGCCCTCTGCCGAATCAATATAGAACTGCGAGCCTCGAAGCCCAACAGCTGTACCGCGTAGCTCCTCTGGTCCTGAAGGCCCGCCGCGTACAAGAAGATAGGATTGATCAGGGGATGCAAGTTGCGCGACACGACCGAACCAGTTTCTGGCGATATCATTGAACGCACCATTAACACGAAGTGATGCCAGCCCGGTATTGAAACGAACAGCGTTCGAACAGGCGGTGTCAGGGCCTGTCTGCTTTGGAAAAATAACGCTTAGTGTCTTTATGTCTACTTCCCAATTAGCCGCCTCGACATCAAAACTATCAAGATTGGGCAATTT
This sequence comes from Ulva armoricana, assembly GCA_032360965.1. Classification (NCBI taxonomy): domain Eukaryota; kingdom Viridiplantae; phylum Chlorophyta; class Ulvophyceae; order Ulvales; family Ulvaceae; genus Ulva; species Ulva armoricana. The sequence goes on from JAUMHO010022247.1 coordinate 39,500, forward strand.
TTCAATCGTGTCATATCCCTGTAATTCAGGAGCAAGAACAACGTCAACTTGCTCGTTAGCAAGCAGATCAAAACACCGTGTCATGTCCCCAGGTGTGTTGCGTGTTGCTCGACCGCTATCAAACAGGGCTTGAATCGGTGCGGCGGCGGCCCACCCGGATGGATAACAGATTACCAGCCCTTCCAGATCGTTGGGCCGTGAAAGATCATTTACCTTTTCGTTACTCGACAGGTAAAAAAACCGCTCTACGATTTCGTATACCGAATCGCCATACACATGATCCTTAGTACGTTCAACGGTGAAATAATAAGGGAAAGTGCCATCGTAGAGACCAGCCGTTGTCTCAGCGTAACCTACTGACCAGTCATCGAATATTACATCAGGCTCGACATTAGAGATTCGAAGTGCCGCCCTTGCCACCTCAGTAGCCATTCCACCCTCGTCGAGGGTTTCGCCAGAAAAATCACCGAAGTCATTCCCAGTAACCAACCGTACCTGATCTCCAGTTTGAGCAAACAGTTCAGCTGGGGCTATCAGTGATAAGCAAAGCAGTAAAAGTACTCTCATAATTCTTTTGTGTCTTGTCTTGTGTTGTTATAACAGTATGTGAGATGCGCCGTGTATATCTACTTCACTTCTTGGCGAATAAAACGCGCGATGCCTTCGTAGAGCCGCTTGAATGTATCAGGTTCTTGATCAAAACCCAGAGCGAGGTAGCGACCATCACGCATGCCTTTCTCTTTTGCTTGCGCTATAGTGATGTAGTCACCGCTATTCGATCCACCACCTAACATCGCTCGATTGATCGCCAACAGCTCTTCGGTAATGGTGGCTCCTTTCTTGCGCTGTTCGACCATTGTTCCGAAGAATTTTCCCAACATGCCCATACCAAGCTCTGTGGTTTCTGCGACTGCTGCGGCTGAAGTGGCCATTGTGCGTGATATTTCGATGGTTAAGCTCGAATCGATCGTCTGAAGAAATCCTCTTTGGTCAATGACAAGATAGAGCATGCTTTGATCATTGAGTGCTTCGCTCACACCGCTAAGATAAGACAAGGGAAATACCGGGCGCTGGGCGTAGCTGGCCGAGGTTCCGTCATAAAGCGCCTCCATAAACTTTGGAAATGCGAGTTGCGAAAAATCAAACTGCGTGCTTCCTGTTGGTGGAGATACGACACCACTACTTGGTGCTGGAGGGACATTCGTGCTATTGCCCGTGCCGCCAACCCCGTTAAACTGATTGAACGGATTAGCGGCTGGATTGGAGTTATTGGTTTTTGTTGCGGAGCTCTTCAGAGCCGCTTCAATTCCGAGCCCCGGTATAAATTCATTGACGGCATCAACTGCCCAATTATTTTTTCGAAACAATGGCATTTCGAATGCTGTGGCGTTTGGACCTTCCCCAGTGACCAGTAATGTGTCAATACTAGAGCACCCGCCATTTTCCAATCCAACGCGAGCCTTCTCTATGGCTTCTAGCAAAAATCCGGCTTCTTTGACAAAATGATTGACGTCCGTGGTCTCGACGATCAGGGGGATTTCGCTAATACACCCGACATTGTCAAATCCTTGAACAATAAACTGACCAGCTCGAGCAAGCTCTCCAGAATGCGCAGGCCATGAAAATGCAAACGCGAGAACAACTCCCAAACCTATATTCAGTTGTTTTTGTGCAAGAACCCTATCTGTATTAATTAGATCCATTTTTATCAAAATCGCGTTAACTATAAAGACCGAATAGCAACTACAAACCGGACTCAGACCAGTTTGCCAATAAAAAATAGGATCTCGATTCGAGCTGCAGCGTCAGTGACAAAAAATCGTTCAACCCCACTAGTTATTTACATTTTATATGACAAATTGACCATAAAACCGATAATTATTCAACGTAATAATGTATATCATATTTATCTAAAAATATCAGCAGCTTAGATGTCATTTGATCGGGTTGCAAAATGTAGTTACTTGATCCTGCCAATGGTGGATGACTGTATCGGTGAAAGCAATTCACACTACTACATACGCTGAATTGCAAGTAGTTGTGAGATATCACTCACCAATTTTGGCGATGAACGAATTGATGACACCTTGCTGATCACTGAGGCGCACCTGTAATGCCTTGATAGTTGCAGTGGCTGATGCCTCGGTAGTCGCTTTGTTTAGTTCCGCTTCGGTGGCTCGTTTCTCCAGCAGAACCTGTTCACTGCGTAGTTTGTGGATGAGCGATTGATCTTGCTCGGCTGCCTCGGTCTGCTTGGCAACAATGACTTCCATTTCATCATGCGCAGTGAGCAGTACGGTGTGCGCCTTCTGCAAGGAGTCATGAGTTGTGTTGATCTGTCCAAAGGCCGTGCTTTTGTCGGACAGCGCTTTGTCCAGCCGGTCGTGCGCCTCGGTTATGCTCTTCAGTTCAACCGACAAGGCGTGTGCTTGTGCCTCTGATTTACGTCGAGCGGTTTCAGCGCGTTCGAGCCGTTTCTTTTCATCTGAGATCTCTGCACGTAGCGCCTTGATCGTCTCACGCAAGTCCTTTACCTGATCGGCGCGTGCCGTCAGTTCAATGCGAATGTCGTGTGCGGCAGCTACCGCCTCATCCCGTTCGCGCCTCATCTTCGATTGGGCAGCCTCGAAGGTAGATCGCATGGCGTCGACTTGATCATCAGCGGCCTTGGCTGCCTCTTCCCCGAGTCGCTCCATCGCACTGACCAGCGTCGGTAGCACGCTCGACTCAATCGAACCTTCCACCGGCGTTCGGGTGGCCAGTAACCGCTCGCCCTGAATTTCGTTGCGCAGCCGGGAGATGGTGCCGTTACTGCCACGTCCCAAGTGCTGACGCAGCTGGGCCAGTGAGGGGGCGCGAATACCGCGCTCCACCAGTGCATCAAAGGCCTGAGCGACGTCCTTGCGTCGCAGGCCTGGACGGCCAGGGGGTTTGGGGGAACTCTGGGTGTCGATCATGGGCTTCGCCTCTGATTTCACTAAACAAATATATCACAATATATTACGTATACCTATACGTATTTAAATAGTACGATATAAAATCATAGCGAATGTGCCGACAATAACGCTCTGCCGCCCGCACCAGCCACAATCTGGTATCAATCCGTCAGCAAAAAGGGAACACCACGTGAGGGCGTCAGAGAACCTCCCAGTAACAGGAGCATATTCAGCAACAAAACATGTCCGGGTCAGCGCCGTGGGCGTGGCCTTTTAGCTCTTGTGTGTTCGTCTGCGATCCGTCACCTTTTGTCTTGAGCGATGGTTTTGCCTACGCTGGCTGACAGACTTCTCTAGATCGATGCCTAGCCACTAGTCGTGAAACGATGGCTAGATGCACTCGAAATAATCGAACGGCTTCAGCGGTATCTTTTGGTTGAGCTCATAAAGGGGGCCAATTCGTGCTGCTGTGCCTGGATTTGAGTTTGGCGCGACGGCCTTCGATCCGCGCTGTCTTTCGCGTCTCACCTGAACCGTCCTTAGCTTTGTCACGAAACAAGAAAAGCTCATATATTGCAAAGAAACCCACCAGATGCATCATCATACGAACAGAGAATATGGTGGTGCCAATGGACTTACACCAGCACCATAAACGCACCGCGGCATAATTGGATGCTTCCAGTATCTTTCAGGGAGCATATAAGTCGATTCAGCTTCTTCACAACCACTTCATTATCAGGGGGCAGTTGGCCTAGCAGCCCAAATCTCAAGTCTCAAGTCAAATTCCAAGCAAAGTTCCATCACAACTATTGCTTCTCTTGGTAATTTGATATGCTTGATGCAGGGGCTTGATCGGTGCCCTTGCTACCCACATTAGCCAACCTTTGCCGGACGATCGCCTTACCTTAGTGCTCAGCTGGTCCACACTTATCATGGACAGAGGCTTCGGGCAGTGGGTAACTGAAAGTGTCTGTCCCGAGATGAGTGACATCATCAGTATTTACTACATTTCCCCTGAAGCGCGCAACAAACTGCAAAATGAGGCTCGACGTTACAAGCGTGAACACCAATGCGGTCACCGAGATGCTCTTGAAGCCATTGCAAAAAAACACGGGCTCGACAATTGGCAACAGGTTGCCGATGGGGTCACGTTGAGTGATAAAGCGCAGCAAGCGTTAAGCAACGGCTGCGTCATTGCTTACGAGGTAAAAGAGAGAGATGGAGCTGGATTCTCTGAAGTTGGGTTCATTGAAGACGATGAAATGTGGAACCACTGCAGCGACGAACTATTTTGCGATTGCGTAGTAGCGTCGATGAGGAAGACCCGCAAAGACGCACCTTTGCTGAAACCGACTCGGAAGAGGAATCCAGAGAATTCCATGAAGACGACAAGTTGAATCTTCGATTCTTTCGTCTTGATACAACCGTGACACCCTTACCCAATTCACCGGCGGCTGTATTCGATCTACTAAAGCCCGTTGCGTTTTATATCCCGATGCATGTATGGCTTCAAGGGACTCTGCACTACGAGTGGTCCGAAATGGGCTAACCCGACCATCAGAGCGCTTCAGATCAGCTCAACAAAATGCCTGATTGGAACACTGATGATGACTTTATGGAAGATGGCTTCGGTCAGAATTTCGACAGCCAGGTAGAATCAGACAGCGGCGACTGTAAGCGTTGCTGCCTGATGACCAATTCAACGAACCCACTTAGTCGACATGACTATATGGCATCTAAGGCGTCAAACAGCTTGAGAGTACCGGCCATGCCCGCGCCGCTGGCACGAATACTCAAGTCGTAACGCGTACCCGATTGCCCGGTCAATGAAAAGGTGCGTCGCGTAAAATCTTCCCTGGGATAAAACCCGACCAGCTCGCCATCAACGGTGACTTCACATCCTGGCAAGGCAGGATCAGAGCTCGTGTTGAGTGTCACTGGCTCTGGAAAAGCAATCGCCCGCTCATGACCGATTTTCAGATGAACCAGTATAGGATCACCCCGAAAAGGAATATCGCGGATCGGTGCACCTTCAGGCACCAGTACAAAATCATCCAGGTCCTGCTGCGCGCTGGCAGTGGCAATAAATGCTAACAAAGCGAACAAGTAAAACAGACGGATCATCGTAGCTCTCCAGCAACCAGTGTCGAACCCAGGATGAGCCGATATTGGAGAACATTAGCAAAAAAACAGTGGGCGGTCTTTTTCGACAGACTGACGGTTTGACTCTACCACTCTCTCGCAAGCTATACCCGCCAATAGCTGAACTACGCCACACGCACCCCGATCAGGCTCTCCAGCTCATCAACAAGCTCAAGCCTATGTGTAGCACAAGCGCTCTGCTCAATCACGGGGACAAGTTGGCGAGCCAGTCGAGCTGATTCACCGATACTCGAAAGATCAACACCTCGAGCATGCGATGCGACCAGGAATTTCGCACCATTCGTCCGACGCGTGATGGCTTTTTGTAACAGCACCTCTCCTCCGGGCTGTCGCACAAGCTCGTCCGGGTCAGCACCAGATTGAGGCAGCTTTACAACAGAGATTTTCTGGTGCTGCTTCATGATTTGGTGAGCTAACGAAACCGTACGAACGGCACTACCCTGCCCTGCTGAATCAGCATCAAAACACAACACCAGCTCGTCTGATCGCCCAAAGGCTGCAATCAGATGATCAAGCGTCATCGCGGTACCCAGTGGAGCCACAACCTGCTCGAATCCTGCCTGATGCAAGCCAATCACATCCAGGTAGCCTTCAACAATCAACAACGATGCTGAACGCTGAACGGAAATCTTGTCCAGTCCATACAGTGTGCTGCCCTTTTGAAATAACGTCGATGTAGGCGAATTCACATACTTTGGAGTCCCCCCGATGATATCGCGCCCTCCGAAACCGACGGTGCAATTCATGGAATCTCTGATCGGGAACATCAACCGATTTCGAAATCGCGGGTAGTAGCTGCGATTGGTTCGCCGCACAACAATTCCTGCTCGCCACAAATCCCTTTCACGACGCGCGGAGGTATCAATGAGTTCCAGCGCATCAGGATCTGCAGGTGCATACCCGATACCAAAGAGCTTGGCACTCTCAAGACTCAGACCTCGTGAAGCCAGATACCGGTGGGCCTCAGAGC
>JAUMHO010023669.1:0-44721 GCA_032360965.1 Ulva armoricana
AACCCTAAGGTATAAACTAGCAATGTGAATACGCGCACCGTCGTCACTTCCCGCATAGTTCATAACTTCATCAGAACGAGTTTGGTCATTCGAAAAGCGCATATCGATAAGCGCCTTATCAGGATCGTGATTTATCGCAGACTTACGCGAAGCAAAGACACGATACTCACCTTCTGGCAATCCGCTATCGAGAACGCGCTTCCATGCTTGTCGTATTTGAGTGCGGACATGTGTCATATCGTATTACCTGCACTTAACCGCGATAAAAATATTTCTATCATTCCCGTACCGTCACGCTTCCAGTTCTTAACGTACAATGTCTCACCTCGAACAATCATAGGGTCACGCTCACGTAATAATAACTTACCGTCCTGATTAACAAATTCAGATATTGAAGCTGTGATTATAGGCTGTGGGATAATTTCAGCTACACCCTCACCCATTGTAACTTCTAAGTCTTCATCGTCCCATATCGATTCACTTATCGTTACATCTTCACGAGTCGTATCGGTAAGGTATTTTTTCCAGATAACCTTTATTGACTCACCAAAAACTTTCGATGAGAGCACCGTCTTAATGTCGTTTCTAATAAATGAGGCTACCATAGATAATCACAGGGTTGAGGTAATAAAAAACCCCCTCACGCATAACGGCACGAGAGGGTTTGTAATTACGAGTGGTTACTTTCTAACCAGGTGCGCCGCCTGGGGCCTTACTGTCTTCAGCTGGCTTCTTGGCTGGCTTTTCAGCTTTCGGTGCGCCAACCTTCTCATCCGTTTCTTCACAGCGAGCGGGTTCCATATTACACAGATTTTGCCAGTCCGCTTTATTAGGGAAGTCTTTCTTCGACTTCACTTCACCTTTAGCAACAGGTTCACCTTTTAACATATACGCGGAAAGCGCTACGATATTGGGCTTCTTCGGGTCATTAAATTCGTCTCTTTTAGCCATTACGTTTCTCCTATGGCGTTAATATTTCAAATATGTGGATCGACCCGTAAGCCGATCCAAGCCGTATTTTATCGACCGAGAACAAACGATCCGACACGAGCGACAGCCATGTCAACCGTTTGAATAGAGCGCAAGCGCAGTCCACCAGATAGGAACTTAGCTTCGGTCGAGCGGTCGAGTTGCAAGCCACCCCATGTGCCCATAATAGCATCAGCAAAGACACCAGACACAACATCAGCGGGTAAGATTTGGTTCGACTTAATAGCCGCGTCACCAAACTGGTCGTGAATAAATCTACCAGTCGGCGCAAGAGGTGTGACCTGTGTTTTACGCCACTCACCGCGCATGGTTGAACTAATCAAATGAGTTACGTTACCCATACGATTAGTATTCTCAACGGTAGTCTCAATATCAACCAATTCTTCATAGGTTGGCGTACCAGCCGTTGTGAACGGAACCGAACCGATACCCGTCGTATTGACGATACCGAGCGGAACACCCGTTGCGCCAGAACCGTAGATACCAGCGGCATCAACAGCGATACGATGTGCTTCAAGCAACTGCATACGAACATACGCTTCGATAGCAATAGTCGATTGCTGTAACATGCGACGTGTAAGATCAGTGAATGCCGCAACGTCTTTTGGCGACAATGTGATTTTGCGGAAAGTAGGTGTGCTTTCAACGGCGTCAGCATCTTCCGAAGCAAGCCACATGGCAGAAATATTCTGGTCACCACCTGGAATTTCAACATCACTAGAAAGACCTTCCATAACCGTGACACCAGCCCGAAGGTAAGATGATTGGTTACGGAGATTGTCAATGAAGCGTTCAGCCATATGATCGACAGTCAAGATGTTCGGATTACCTGTATTACCATCGACAACACCCGCTGACACAGGTGCGCGAATACCCATGCGTTGAAGACTATCTGTGATAGCGCCCATACCAGTCGCACGATAGTTGACACCATCAACTGTAAATCGACCGAATGAGTTCATCAAATCATCAGGAAGGCTAAAACCACCCGTTCCGTCACGACCTAGCTTTTCAGCGGCGGCTTGTGATGCTTCAATTTCAAATCCAGCGCCTTTGAAAGACGGATCAGCCAAATGACGAGCAAGGTTCATAATAGAGAACGATTGGCGTTCAGCATCAGTAAGACCAATTTCGTTATTGACCAGCGGCGTACCTTCGGGAAGGTTTGCGGCGACGATACCTTTAAACAAGGCCAGGTTCGGGTTTTCACCACGCTTAACAGAACCCGAAATATGGTCACGGGCCATGTCTTGCATGTTATGTTGCTTACCAAGCGCTGTGATTTCATTAATCGCGGCGGTTAGTTCAGCGGCACGTTCGTCGTCAGACTTAGCACCAGGCATTACGGCATTATCCCCACCGTCAGGGTTTGTAGCAGGTTTCATGTTTTTTCCTTTCATGTCTGCTGTTCGGCCAATACCAACGGTGGGATCAGCGGGAAGTGGTACAAAAGACGCTTCTTTCGGTGTCCAACGCGTAGCGGTATATGTGCCAGCGTCTTCGTCAATTTCATATTTATGAATTTCATAACCAATAGATACGTTACGGATAATACCGTCTTTAATTTTCTGAACGGACGACGCATCGTCTTCGGCGTTCGATAAGCGAACCGTCACGTAAATTCGAGCATCACGAATTTCAGCGTCTTCGATAACACCGATTTGATTGCGTAATTCCCAACGAGTGTGAGTGTCGAGAACGGGTGCATTACCGCTCTTTAACCAAGTAAGGTCAACCGCCGATGGATCATGTGATAAAATCTCGTCAAGCTCACCGTGATCCCAATACCACCGTGAATATGGTTCTTCGGATGACAATGGGAATGTAATAACATTACTATCTTTACTATCCATGCGGACATTATCGTCAACCGAAGCGCCACGATCAAAAACAGTTTGACCTTTCTCGGTTTTAATCAATGTCGTCATCTTCATTGCCTTTGTCGGTTTCACCAGACTGTAACGGGTTACGGTTAGCATTGTTATATTCTAACAGCAAGCCTCTTTTTTCGGCCATTCTTTGTTCGGCAACGATTTCATCGAAGTGATCTTGAATATCGATACCCTTAGCCGCCAAGACCCGTGTGAGCGATGTTTGCTTATCCGCAAGTGCTAGGCTATTCGCTTTAATTTCCTTACCTGGGTCAACATGATCCCAACCGCGCGGACGGTATTTTGCGGATTCCACAATAATATCGAACCGTGTCGGTGGAATACGTGACTCGACTTGAAGTATGCGTCGTAATAACCACAGGGCGAATAATGGTTCCAGATCATTTCGGACAATGAAGCCCTGTAAGGTCTTATAATAATCTCGATCTTCGGTAACGACCAAGCGACCCGCACTATACGAAATACCCGAAGTTTCCATGCCGTGTGAGAAGACCGAAATCATACCACCCTGTGCAATGTCCGTCTTAATTTGACGCTCGAAGCCTGGATAATCTGTCTGTGATCCACCTGGATCGAACTGTTGCATTTCTTTACCTGGCGGTAATTCTTTAATCATGCCAGGTTTGATAGTCATTTCGAGCATGTTACCACCCTCACTATCTGTGTACTGATCGTCACCGTCGTCATAATCGTCGGCTAGTTCGTCAATACCTTGTGCTGTCGGTAACATAGATTTAACAAAACCCATGATAGCTGACCGCAAGCGTCGCCCAACCGTTTCAGCTTCCCGATACCCGTCGAGCATTTTAATTGTGTTGATAGCTGTGACCATAAACGGTTCGCCGCGTGTCTGACCTGGGCGAATACGTTCATATGTGTGTAAAACACGTTCGGCTGGAACGCGCCGATACCGCTGTTTAGCATCATATGAATACCACGACAATGCGCCAGGATGATTCGTTAAGAAATGGTACGCAATAGGGCGACCAAGCTGACTGATTTCAACACCCATGCGAATTTCGTTACCCGTCATTGGGTTAATCATATTGAGTGTCTCATCAAGATAATCAGCTTCAATTGGGTTAACGGCAATACCGTCACGATACTGGCTGTTATAAACGATTTCCCAAATTGCTTCACCGTCCATCGCCAAGGAACTCATCCGTTGATTTTGAAGATCGACCATCGACATTTTACCGTCAACGGTTGGGTTTTTACACCACCGTTTAAAATCTTTCTCAACCCGATCATTTAATCCTTCGTCTAACTCGCCATCCAGCTTACGCACACGAGACTGAAACACAAAGCCCGCTTCACCAACAACATTGACTTTCAATAAGCCAAGAAAGCGCTTCATTGACGAACTATTGCGGGCCAGCCAACGCGACTTTGCACGTATCTTAGCTAAACCTAAACGTAATTCATAATCAGCCGAACCGCGAGATGTACGAAAATCACCGTATCGCGCCTTCGTTGCGGCGGCTTCATATCCGCGCTTTTGCTCATACGGTTTACGGCGCGATCTCTTAACTAATTGACCGCTCTTAAATCTGTCAAAAAAACCCATTTTATGCAAACCCTATCAGTAAAGAGTTGGGCTTCGGACGACGATTACCCTTACTCGTGGAACCACCTGTGCGCTTCACTTCGGTCACATAATAATTACGCCACATGAGTAATTCTTCAACAGACATCTTAGAAATCGAACGCGACTTAATAGAATAGGATGACACGTCGTCTAAGGCTTTACCTTCAAGCAACGCTTCGATTTGGGCCAACATCTTTTCGGCGTGAGTACGACGATCCACACCAGTTTCAAATAAAGCTATTAAGCCAGTTTCAATTATAGCACGATTATCATCTACAACCCGAGTTAATATTAAATCCCAGCGAAAATCATTAGAACTAATATTTTTCCAATCCCCCGATACACTAGCTGGAATCTCAAACACCCAATAATAAACACCATCTATCAACGTTAACACACCATTCACTGTATAATCGTGTGAGTCATTTTCAAACTTAAGAGGATGGAAAACATATTTTAATGTGTAGTCTTCGTCATAGTCACGAATTAATCGCCAGCCAACGTGACGACCTTTGACGACGCATTCAGGTGCGGTTTGTGGATATGTACTTGTGTCGAAGGGGTTAGTCATATTTGAATCCATCAGCCCACGGTTTTTCAGGACGACGTGCGGCCTTCTTACGCTTCTTCGGTGGGTTATCACGCTTCTTCTTTATACGCAATAGGCGACGACGTTCGGCTTTTAAGTTTAAGCGTAACAGGTCAAGCGCCGCCGTGTTATACACTCGAATATCGAACGCTTCGTTTCGTTTACGGATCGGAACCCACTCACGCCGTTTCTTACCGCGTATATATTTGGTCTTCAATTCTTCGGCGGTGAGCATTTTAAAATACTCATCGTCATATTCAATTGGAAACGTGCAATATCCAGGCTTGGTACTGTCAGCGACCTTTAACCGACCGACCACAACTTGCTTGATCGTATCAACACCTAGCGGGTACACAGTCGCGTCACCAATAGTATTATTTAACGGGCGTCCCACAAACGGTCGATCAAAACCAGACAATCCTTTGATAGCCTGACATCGTGGTCGGAACTCACAGAACTTATAGACTTTTTCGGTAAAATGACCGCCGCTATCCATCGTTGCATTGCGAATAGGCATTTCACCGAACAATGGGTGGATAAATGTCGTCTTCAATTTATCTGACATTTCCTTCCACGGTTGGTTTTCGATCAGGCTATCTTCGGCATAAAAATAACCATACTCTAATGACCATGACTGTTTCTCATCGCCCCATCCTATAATTTCATATTCGAGACGGTCATCCTGAACATCAACAGCCGCCGTAATAACGGTGATGTCTTCGGGTATGTCGTCACTCACGTTATATTCTTCACGCTGATCTTTAAGGTTTGACCATTCGAGTCGTGCGCCTTTATCTTCCCACGGATCACCAAGAAATGTATTCACCCATGTCTTGAATAACATAGGGTCGGCACGGGACGATAGATAGTCAGATGCACCGTCAGACAACGGTGCGAACAAGCTATGAAGCTGTGACAAGCAATACGATACCTTACCATTAAACGGTTTTTCAGCAATCCATTTTCCGTTCGTCATAGCATCAGCGCGGTCAAGATCGTTCCACTTTGCGTCACAGCCGTCATGATCACACGCATATAAAGCCGTCATTGGATTATGATTACCGTCATCGTCCTCATCCCATTCAACATTCGGCCATTTCATTTTCTGGTGAGTGCCGCAGTGTGGACATTGCGCGTGGTAATGGCGCTGGTCGCCGTCCAGAAACTCTTTTTCGATCCGCGAGCCTGTTTGCTCCTCGGGATCGTATTTGTCACCAGGTGTTGAGACGAATACCAGTACGCGGTTCCAATATGTCGTTGTCCGCTTAATACCTAACTGTAAGGGGTCGCCTTCCGTACCAGCCGACCGTTCGAACCGATCCACTTCATCGGCTACGAGGACGCGGACAGGTCGTGACGCTAAACCAGCGGGTGAGTTCGACCCGACCATAGCGATGTGACCACCAGGGAACTTCTTTGACGAGATAGTATTGCCGCTATCACGAGTACGAGCATCACGAACAAGGTCGCGCAATACAGGTGTGTCGCGGATCATCGGCGCGAGACGTTCTTTTGAGAACATCTTCATGCTATCCAGTGTCGGGCTAATATGAAGGATTGGACACGGGTCAAGATGCGTATAATACGCAACGACGTTTTCAATAAACGTAGATTTAGCAACCTGCGCTGAACACATCATTGCGATAGATCGGACACCTGGTTCACCCACCATATCATACGGTTCGCGCATATACGGTGTTTTGTCGAAACGGAACCGTCCTGGTGACGCTGACGATTCAGGTGACAAGCGACGGTACTTTTCTGCCCATTCGGACAGTTTCATTTTTGGCGGCGGCTTGAACGACTTCAATACTTGGTCAACCAAACTGGCCGACTCGGTGAACTGATAATCGGTTAGCCCATCGTCAAGTAATCGTTCGCGTAAATATGCCATTATTCTTCACCATGTGCCAATGCGATCATCCTACCACCACACTCACGGAAATGATCTTGCGCGTGTGAAATATGGTTAAACGATTGCGATGCAAAAACGTTGTAATCATCGCAATAAAACTTCCATATCCATTTTCCGACGTTAGCTGTCAGGACAAAATTAACCTTACCTTCTCGTGGGCCGAATACGGCATTCTTAATGCTCATCTTCAACACCCTCTTGGAAATCGATCTCACGCGAATAATCAGGGTCAAGTTCTTCCAATGATATACGCAACTCGTCTTCTAAATATGACTGAATATCCGTTGGGTCGCGCTTACCCGCTAACGCTGGGGCTAACTGTGACGGTAAGGCGAGTATTCGCGTCTTCACGCGAGACACCATTGAAGTCATCGCCAACAACACTTCGTCAGCTAACACATACTGGCCCATCTCCTTCTTAATCTTAAATTCCATGCTATCGGCCCGAAGACGGTCATAGCGCTCTTTTTGATCTTCCTGTGGTGGTGGTTCATACGCTACACCTGGCATGATGTTCACGGGGGGTGGGGTTGATGACTTACCTATGCGATCCATACCCATCTTCTTCCACACACGTTCAGGGTATCGTGTGAAATCGGGAAGGTAAGGGAATGATCGGCCCGTTCCCATTTTGTATATTTGTTCTTTACGTGACCACTCACCTAACTGGTCAATATCGTACATTCTTAGCGTCTCGTTATAAGGTGGGGCGTTTGGTTCGTCACGCCATTTGGTCATAGTATGAACCGAGACACCACATATCTTTGCGGCAAGTTTTATCGAACCATAAAACACACCGTCATGCTTCTGGAACTCATCTTTAAAATTTCCGCTTTTATTACCCATATGCGTCAGATAGCGCGGACGGTTACGGATAGCAAGCTGATATAAAAAAAGCCCTGCATGATAACAGGGCTTTAATTAAGAATAAGCGGAATACTGATTAAATTACAACTGGTGCGCCTTTGACGTTCGGTGATCTACGAACATATGAAACGACACCGAAACGTGTGACAATTTGATTAGCTTCTTCAAAGAACCGAACACGGTTTTCCATCCAATCATACGACGGCTTGCCATGTGATACAGGTGTTGATTTAAAAACAACTTGGTCGATGATCTCATAGGCAACAGATGGGGGTGTATACGGTTGCTCATATTCAGACACTGTTAGGTTTTGTGGTGACGCCATTGCTGGTGAAGAAATTGCGAATGATGATAGTAATGCAACGGCGGCTAAACCGATAAATTTTGAACGAGCCATAATGGTTTCCTTTAATAATGGTGGGTCGGAATTAACCTCACGCTTTGACTTCTTCCGTGGGTGTCTATCCCAAGATGACGACCTAGAAACCTTACCAGTGAGGACTAACTAAGTTAGTGATCAGTGCGCTGTCATATTCATAATCTATGAGTATGATCTACTACTGTCAAGCCATTTATGTGATTTCTCATTTCGGCACGATTTGAGTGAGTGTTATTATCGGGGTTGTTCATAATGATGGTAACGACTGATGAGGTCGTTAGGTTTAGGTTTCACGGCATGACTCGCTTCGCCAATCCCATCATTACGGTAGGTATGAAACCCGAAAAGGTAAACCCTACACTTGAACGATGTCACCAGCACATCAACGCTGTCAAATCGCTCGAAAGGATATAAACCACAACTGTCCGTAACTGTCAAGTATAATTTCGGCACGATTTGACCGATTACGTGACGATTAGAGTGTAACGCGTTACAGATTGGTGTAATACGTTACACATTTTCAATATCTAATAATTTTTTAGGGTCGCGCGTTACCCTTTGTTATGTTATAACATCACAGTACCTTTTTTATTATGTTATAACGTAACGTGTTACACCGTGTAACGTGTTACGCAATCGCAACGCAAAAGAAAAGCCACCTTGCAATTAAGCAAAGCGACTCATTCAATCGGCAATGTGTGTTTAGATTATGTTGCGAGCGCCTTAACGCTATCGGTTATGAGGCGTGTTAGCGTCACGTCACCAATCATACTATCATGTACGGCTTTAACATGCGCCTTGGCTTCACGCTTCTTTAACCCGAGGTTAATCATTGCACTAGTGGCATCATCTATCAGACTATTATCAATAGGCGTCACGATAGCGGGCATGGTCTCACTATCTCGCACGCATATGAATGAAGCGTCGCGTGGTCTACCAGTTGCAAACAATCCACGATAGCGAAACTTAACTAATCCACCAATGGGTGTTGAGCGTGGCGCGACTATGGTAAACGTCTTATCATCCCATGAGAGTGTAACGCGTTTACCATCATTCTCTGTTACAATACCTTCACTATCATTCCAGGCTTTTAATTTCATAGCCTTATTGCCAGTCATGGTCTTAATCACAACACCTTCCCCGCCGCGACTATCCACATTATCAAGCGCGGCTTTTATACCCGCCATATTATTAACCACTTGCGAGGGGGCGCATATAAAGCCGTCTATTTCAGCGTTAAAGATCATATAAGTAAAGTCAGCTTTTGAGTGCTTAGACATTGCGAAAGATTGCGCAGATTGCAAATCGTCACCCGCCAATATTTCACCATCGCAATTATTAAGCGCCGTCGCATTTGCCGCGATCCATGCTTGGAACGATAGGTTAGGAATAAGTTTGCCAGAACGGGAATAGGCCGAGCCGTCGCGGATAGTTGCCCTAATGCCGTCATACTTTTCTTGAACGATAACGGGCAACCATCTGGCGCATTCAGTCGCGTTATACTCTTTTGGGTTTATGATATACCGCGTATCATTCGCGGGTTGCGGTTCAATCGGTTGCGTGACTGGTAAGACACGATTGATAGCTGTTAACGGTTCGGATATGACCACGGGGTTACGTTTAACCGTTAACCGCTTATAAATAGCGGGCACACTGTAACGCATTACACCCGCCGTTAAGCCGATGTAAATCGTTAATGATAATGGGCCGACGGGAATTACGCTTCCTCGCATTGTGCAAACTCATCAAAGTTAGCGCCAAAGAATGAACGCAACTTAAAACGATGCTTGACGCATATGTCATAGATCGTTTTGGCTTTTATGCTGTCATCGTCATAGCTATAATCCGCGCACCAATCGTTGAAAGGTTGATCCACACCCATGATGTCAAGTTGTAATGAGCAAAGCACATCGCGTAAATCGGGAACAAATTTCTTCAAAGCTAGTCGCTTAGCTGTCTGTTGTACGTTATAAGAACGGGTGTCTTCATAAAAACGGACATCAAAGTAATCACTTGGTTTAGTGTAGCCCTCTCTCCGAGCCGTCATCTTGAATGACACTGATTTAAGTATGTGCTTTTTAACGATACCTGACCCGCAAGAATACTCGCACTGAAAGCCACGCCCAGCATGTGTTAAATTAATCATAAAATGACTTGCGTCCTTATGCCATTGATCGTCATTTTCAGATCGGTTGGTGATGGGTTGCGCCGTAATTTCAACGCCGTAGGTCTCTATGAATTGTTCAAATGTCATCTTTAATTCCTTAGTTGTTATACTTATTATATAGTGTAACGCGTTACACCTTGCAAGTGTTACTTTAGTAAATTGGTGCGAATATAGTCGCATATTCAACACCCTCTATTTCATATATTGAGCACTCAACACGATTATCAACAGTTACACGCTCAATACATACCCTATCACTATCAGCAGGTGAGGTAATCCAAGCCGCAACGGTAAAGCCAAATAGAAACGCCATTAGCGTTACCATAACGACTTGTGTTTTGTTTTGTGGTTTAATGGTCATCTAAAAACCCTATAATGGTTTCGCACTGGCAAGCCAATACACCAATTTCAGGACAGCGACTAAAATAGCCTTCACTGTATCCCTCATGGTTTTCTGTCAATGTAGTATATGAATAATAGGGTTGCTCAACTAACCATTCATTATAAAGTATTTGATCTTCTTCACTCATACCTGAAAAGTCATGATTTATAATTGCACTTAACGCCCATTGTGGAAAGTTTTCGATTATTTCGGTTTTAGTTTGTGGCTTAATGGTCATTATATAAAGTTCCTAATCTGAATCTTTTCCCGCTTACCATTTACCGTTATGTAATTGCCTTCTTTTTGCCATACTCTATACCATCGCCCCCAGCACATCACCATATACTCGGTACGTCGCGCACCTCTAATGACTTTACGTTTATATTGGGTTTCTTTAATATCAACTTGATCTGTTGAAAATGGCCCGTTTGTTCCGTGGCCCCAATGTATAAATGCTTGCAACATGAGTTTAATTCCTTAGTTATTGTTACCAGTCTTATATAGTGTAACGCGTTACACTTTGCAAGCAAATAATGATAAAATATGTAAAAGAGTGTAACGCGTTACACCTCGATTTAATCGATGTTATCATATAACACTAACTATCAAATGTGATATTATAACATAACAAAATGGTCATTTTTGACCGTCACCGATCCGATCCAGGACGACACACACGATCACCGCAACCCCCAGAAAAAAAAGCCGTATGGGTGCGGCAGACCACGCATGGGTACGGAAAAAACCCGCAACACCCCAGAGAATTAGGCAGGATCGAACCGTGACCGAGCAACCACCGTCATTAATGCGGTTCCCCAATGAGGTAATATCACACGGTCAACAGTATCAAACGCATCTTCGTAGAACCGATAGCGTGGTTTAATGTTAACGGTCTTTGCGAATACAAACTTAACGTCCAGCTTACCACTAGATCGTGACCCAATGAACCGCTTACGTCCAGCCTTGTCTTTAACCAAGAAATGATCTTTACGATTTGTGATATTACGTGGCTTATTACGTTTCGAAATCGAACCGCCTTTATTACGCATACGATCACCGTCAACAGGAATGGCGATAGCTGAACCACGCGGTGTCTTCGTACCACCCTCGACCTGTAACTCCGTCCAATCCCGTACACCCCCGTTAAGTGACTTCTGACGATACATGCCGTACATATTGTTTGACCACCCGCCTTTAAACGCTTTGAGTCCAGATGACGCTTTTATATTCTGTGATCGACCACCCCCGATAGCGACTTTATCAATCGTCCAATTGATCTTTGGGAATGTAGCGTTACGAACCGTAAACGCTTTGGGGTATGTTGAACCAACGTTACGACGACGAATATCAAACAACGTGTTATTAATCGCGACCGCTGTGACGAATGGTACATCACCACGGAAAAAATCACCGACTTCATTAATGGCTTCGTCAATATCACTGGTAATGTTAATTTCGATCATAATGGTCACAGTCCTTCGTAGTCGTGGTATATCATATAATCTGTCACAAGTCACAGCTTTTTAGGGCTTGCTTCCACCCAAAACTCTCTTTAATATACTTACTATATATAAAAAAGAAGAATATAGAATGAGATAAGGAGAGAAGTATGCGTCCGACAAGAAAAAAAGACCGTTATGGTACATATGATACGTTATTCTGTATGCCATGGATCGGAATGAGAAGTAATCATGCCATACTTACCTAAGACCCCCCACATCGGCTTAACCCTCAATATACCCGCCACCGACCAGACTATTGAGAATATACGAACCATAGCATTTAATGATGCCAAACGTCGCGGTTGTAAGATAGCCACTCGCAGACGGCACACCGCCCTAACCGTTACTGTAACAGGTTACACACCCGAAACTGACCAGGGTTTTATTGACCGCACCCGCCCCCGAACCGTAAGCGGTAATCTACGGTTAGATATGCGTAACGCGTTACAGATTGCAGGAAAAACCCTAACCGTCACCGACCCCCGCCCCCGTACCGCACAGACACCATTCCGTACATTAATAGCGTCAGCGGCCCATTCCGAACAGATGGTGGTCGAAACACGAACCGTAAACGGAAAGACTATCATCCGACGTGTGGACATAATCGACCCACCCGTAACGGGTTACACCCCCCACTCACCAGACACAGAAAAAAACCTGACCACCCTTCACTCATTCATGCCGTGGCCGAACGACCCTGACCACGACCGTAAAGTGGAATTACTAGACCGATTAGCCGAAATGCTCACGGCTCGCACCGATAACCCCGTAATGGGCAGTGTACCGTTACCGCCAGAAAATAAAACGTAACGCGTTACAGATAAGTGTTGACACGGACAGTTACGGACAGTAAGAGTACCATAAATAAAGGAATTGGATTATGATTATAAAAAAGACAGAAGACGGTGAGATATATTTTAATAAGATGTCTCACCCCACCAGTAATTTCACAAGAGTCAATGATGTCGAATTATTTGATATAGTTTCAATCTACAATTCTGATTTTATTACGTTCATTATTGAAACCGAGAAGTAAATGACCGCCCCCGTATCACCAGTACCGCTACGCACGGTTATTCGCGATCAGTACCGCACCGAATTGACACGTGCGGGCCTCATATGTCGAATTGACCCGTGTGGTCATAACATCAAACATGTCCGCGTCGCGGCGGTTCAAGCAGCCCGTCACGAAAAGATAAAGGTGAAGTTGCGAACCATTGACGGTGTGTTACATGCACGGCGGTTAGATATGAAACCAGCGCCGACCATGCCTGGACTACCCCCCGTCCCACCGACGACCGAAGATTACCTGATTTCGTTAGGGCCCTGGCCCGATGACGATCAGTACGCGAAAAAAACCGTAGCGTTATATGAAGCCATTCAAGCGCTGTCAGTAGTCGATGATTTGGAGATATAAAATGGGGAGATTTAGATTAGAAGTAGATTTTATCTCAACTGATTTGATTGAAATTGAAGCCAGTAGTGAAGAAGAAGCTAGGGCTAAATTTGATGCTGGTGACTGGGACGATAGCGACGAGAGAAACATTAATTACACACTACATGAATTTGTAAAAATAGAGGCATTAAAATGAAAATATCGTATAATTCATATTATGTTGGATTATCGGAAAAATCCGATAACGACTTGGATCGCTTATATTGGATGATAAATGCCGTTCGCGGTAAGTACCCACCGTATGTGTTTCGCATCGAACCAAAATGGTACGAGTGGAAAAAACGTAAATGTGAAAAGGTGTTTATCGAAGCGATGGGTAAGGCAATCGGCCCGATAACATCAGACTTTAATTTTATACAGTCTGAACGTGAAGCATATTGGACAGAAATTAGCCGTGGTCAATACCCTAATGAAGATGCTGGTGGCTATTCTGTCCGTTGTTTGAACGCCTTATTAACCACTGAAGTGACGGAACCAGGCGAGTCATACGACCAGCTAATGTCACGACTATTAAAGGAAAAATCATGACACACCCTAGTAAGATAATAAAAGAGCGAAACAGTCGGTTAAGGCTGTTATTAAAAGGTGAATCCTTTACTTATCAAAACAGTGGTCATCCACGGTTAAACGCGGTTATGGCAACAGCTATGGAACTATCTGACCGTGGCCTTGTTGAGTTGAAACAGAAGCGGATCGCTAACGGTACATTAGACTATATAGCCACAGGTTTACTGACCGAAAACCGTATGCGGAAAGAGCGGAACGGTGATCGCAATGACTGAACCTAAACTATTAGCATCAAGGTTAAATAATATAGCCAAGGGTCTTAAAAAAGAGCATAACGGGTCTAATAAAATAGCGATTAAATTCGGTCATCATAGATTGACCGTTTTAGATTTATTAAGTGCCGCTGAAATAATTGAAAACATGGTACCAAAAGCTTCATCGCCAGAGGTTAAGCAAGCACCGTTACCGTTGCGGTTAAGATGTCCGTCTTGTAATGAAATTCATATCGACGAACCGCCTTGGGACAGTAAGCCACATCACACACACGCATGTCAGCATTGTGGTGAAGTGTGGCGCCCAGCAATATTTGACACAGTGGGTGTTCAATTTTTACCAGGTTTTAAGAAATGACCAGTACCGCTGAAATATGGAAATTAGCGGAACGTCTTGAACCTGAATTATGGGCGCGGCTCGCTGACGGTTCTATTCCCGAACACGTGGTTGATGACATCATATCTGACCGCTTAGAGACAGCCGAAAGGTACATAGTCTTACGCGAACGGTTGATGGATCATTGTGTCACTGTAGCGGTTGAAGCCGCCGCTAAGGTACTGGCACGGGATTTAACGTTCAGTGAAGGTGGGTATATATCGTCTGGTGCAACGCCCCGTGTCATAGAACTCGACTATGTTATCAGCCGTGAACAAGCTGAACAAATGGCGAGGTTTAATCATATGAGAGGGTTAATTTAATGGATTATCAAGAAATGGAACGCCAATTTGTAGTGGTGATCGCTAGCATAGCGCTACTAAGAGCATCGGGAAATTATATGGAGTGGATCATATACATAGTGTTGTCATTCATAGCTGTGGTCATATTCTTCTATATAAAAGGTAGATTTAAATGACAATCCCCCGCTTCGATTATGACCGCCGCACGGGAAGAAATAAACAGCCTGTGGTACACATCATGCCAGTCGTTACACAAATGCCCCTAAAACGATTTGCGGCGGCTGTTGAGCGTCACACAGAGATATATGGTGAACCGCCAACATTAATATGGCCGACCGATCCTGGCGACCGAATGAAAAGGAAAAAACAAGATGGGTCATTTTGAGAAATTTGAAGATTGGAACCCTCGTAAAGCAGCATTGACCTTGGTCAACAATTCGCTTGAAGCATATGAAGTTATGGCAAATTATGATCCGACACTTCGGACACTGTTTTATCAACTCGTATCTGACGGCCATATTGATAACACCCAACGCGCTTACAAGAACCTTGGTATAACTTTGCGAAAAGCCCGTGATGCTGGTCTATTTCCGTGGGATGCATTGTCTGACAATAACCGAACATACAACCCTGGCTGGCGTAAAAACGACACCGTTGAAGATTTGATCTCTGATCTCACCGTTTGGTTGAACATATGGGAAGGTCAGGAAAATTACGTTGAAGTGTGGGTCGAGAAAGACGCGCAAGCTGGCACGGTAAAATCAGCTGTCACCCCGTATCGTTGTCATTGGATGGCATGTAAGGGTTATCTATCCGCAACTATGGCTTATGACGCTGGCCAGCGGTTCAAAGCGGCACAGCGCATGGGTAAGAAGTGTCATCTTGTTCATCTAGGCGACCACGACCCATCGGGGATTGACATGACCCGTGATAATTCTGCGCGGATCATTAAATATAGCCGCATGTGGGGTGTTGATCTTGAAACACACCGTATTGCTTTAACACGCGATCAAGTAGACGAATACGACCCGCCAGCGAACGGCATCGACACAGGCTTCAAAGAAAACGATCCACGCGCTATTGATTACATTCCACAGCATGGCATGGTGTCATGGGAATTGGACGCACTAAAACCCAAAATACTTGTACCAATCATTCAAGACAAGCTACACGATCTTATCGACATGGATAAAATGAATGAGCGAATCATTAAAGAATCGCAAGCTGGTGAAGAACTTGAATGGATCATAGATAATGTTGACGAAGTGATGGGTTTTGTTCGTGGGCAAATGGAATATTAACATTAGTATGGCCGACCGATCCTGGCGACCGAATGAAAAGGAAGTAAAATGAGAATAGACGAACCAAGAAAATCGAATGACTTCGATAAAGTGGCGGGTGAGATAATCACTAAGTTACGTAAAAGTCGAAACTATACACAAGTACAATTGGCCGATGAACTAGGCGTGTCGTTCCAGCAAGTTCAGAAATATGAAAAAGCTAAGAATAGGCTAACACTCTTTCGGTTCATTAAAATCTGCCATATCTTAAAATATAATCCGAGAAGTGTAATGCTAGAAATAGAAAAGCAAGCGAGAGAACAATGAGCGCTAAATTAAAGAAAATAGAAAACGATCTCTTACAGGCTTATAACTCGCTGGTTCAAATGCGTACAAACCCTGACCGCACAAAAGAGAACGTACAAGCGATAGCGTCAATGGTTGCTGATATTCATTACGACTTGAACCGTCACGTTATTAAAATGAGACGAAAATGAGACTCACTAATTTATTAATTTGCGGTCTAATAATTTCAGCTTTAAGCTGGTCGCTGACGACCGCAAACGAACCTATCGTTACAATCTATGAGCACCCCTTACCACCTATCAAATACCAAGGGTCAGCCCGAGTAATAGTTAAGTTTACTTACGATCCGAATAAGGATTGTAGTTCATTACAACCCATCGCTAAGGGTCAATTCTATGTGGCCTGTTACGATACGCGAAATGAGATCATGTATGTACCGCACCCTTGCGCTGATAACCGTATCGATCAGGAATATTCACAGTTGTTGTGTCACGAGTTAGGTCACGCAAACGGTTGGTCACACGGTTAAGAAAAAACCCCGCAACGAGATTAACCGTGCGGGGTAAGGTTTGACAAAGGCGAGGAATTAGAAAACCTAGTCTTGATTCTTATACTGACCGTAATTGCCCGTGTCAAACACTTATTTAGCCAGGTTCTACATTGCTCCGAATACGATTAATTTCAGAGTTTATAACATTAACGTCTGTTCCGAAAACACCACACGCGGCAACCGCTTGTAAGAACTTTAACATGTCACCGGAATTTAAGTCTATAAGCTTACCATCACCTCTAATCGCGAGCATTTTTTGATAGGCTAGAGCGATTCCCATTAGTGCGCGAAGTGGAAGCCCATTTGCGTTAGTTGCATTTTCATCAGATTTGACTTTTATTACATCAGTCTCATCTAATTTTTCAGAAACACCTTTTAGAACAACTAGAAATGCTTGTTGCTCATCCGTAAAAAGTTCGTGCAATAATCGAAACGATGTGACTCTTTTATTATTCGTCGGCGCTTTAAATATTGTCACTACCCTATCCTTATGTACTGGTTAACGTCGCCAAACGCATGTGCTGTCTCGGCCCCTATTGTTATTTCCACATCATATTGATAAATTATACTGTTAGAGTTTAGGACGTATAGGTCTCTACTCTCTAAATTAAAAAATACGTCAGTGGGGGATGATGCTTGTGATGTCACTGATAGGCTATCAATTGGGTTAGGAAAAACAATAGATAGAATGTTCCACGGAGTGCCTAATTCAACTTGGTAAATTACATCTCCCTGGTTAGAGCACAAAAACATACCCGTGCCATTATTGATAAAAACAGCCCCCGAATAATTACTGTTTGCGCCGTTTAGCGAGGGTGCCACCTCACCATCGAATACGGATGTGGAAATATCCCACGCGGTTGATAAATCATATTGGTAAAACACCTCACCGTATGTGGCGAAATACATGCGAGTGCCGTCTTCGTTAAACAAAATAAACTGTGCAAAACTAACATTTGCCGCAATAGAATAAATTTGTAGAAATACAGCCGTGGAAATATCCCACGCTGTTGATAGTGTGTACTGATGAACACTGTTGCTAAATCCAACGATATAAAGATTTGTTCCGTCATTGCTGAAATGCAGTCCCGTGGGGGAACTCTCTTTTGCACTAACACTTAAGTTTGTAACGAAACTGGCAGTGTCTAAATCCCACGCAGTTGTGAGCGCGTGTTGTCTGATGTTACCTGATTCTATGGTGTAAAGGGTAGTTCCATCTGGCTTAAAAAATGAACCTTGTCCCGTTCCAGCATCATAGGATTTATTGGTGTACGTACCATTTGAAAGTTTGGTATTTTTTTGAGCATCAGGGTATGTCGCTAAATCATTTGATAGAAACCCACTCCTTAAATATGTCTGCCCGTCCTCAATGGTTAAAGACTTCGTTCTGTTAAAATACCTTGCCTCATCTATAGCGAAGCCACCACCGCCCGAAGAACCGCCAAATAAGTCACTTAAATTAGCCACCGAAACACCCTATAGTGTAAATGACCAACCGAGAGACGTATCCACGTAAGTGAGCTCCCCTGCTATGCCATTAATGTTGATATTCAAGACTTCATCAAGTCCGTTTATATTATTTCCGTTCCCAATTAAGGCAATCGGGTTAGTCGCTGAATTGCGTCCAACGTCTTTAAATCGAAAACTATCTTTTACACTAGGACTCGAAGGTAATGTGATCGTGAAGCCTGACGCTCGACTGTCTAACAAAACTGTCTCGCCGTCTAAATTAGGTGTGAAGTCACCTGTGAATATACCACTAGGTTTCTTAACTACACTAGCTATGTCACTGACCGTTATCTTACCGACAACGCCTGATCTTTCGGCTACCAGTACATCGTTAAGAGAAGCGGCCATATTTGATAACTACGGTAGCGGTGAAAGGTTACTAATCGAAAACCCAATAGCCTGTGATCCAGAAACCGTAATGGGATTTGAAGTAGACGATAAGGCGGCTGTCGCCGCAACGTGAGAATTAGCCAGCATTGAAGGTGTGGCCAAACCCGCATTCGTTGAATCAACTGACGGTATTGTAGCGTTGTCACCTGTTGAACTTGACAGAAGACCGTTTGTCGGTGAGGGTGTATAGCTTAGGTTAGTTGGCGAAACGGCCATTTCGAACGATTCATCTTCGGCAATCTTAATATAATTTGTGCCGTCATAAATGTACTTAGCACCCCCCGTGTCAACCGTAGAATCTGCCGTCGCGTCGATGACATATACTTCGTCACCAGAAATTAAGGTTAACGCGTCACGGGCCGTAATATCAGCAACGAGATAGTTAGTCTGTAAGAAAGCGGACAGTTGATCTGCCGTCATTTTATATTGAACACCGCCGCGCTCAACAATGAAAATATCAGTGTTAGAAAGAGACATTTTTTATCCTTACGGTAAGGGTGGCAAGCTAGTAAAAGTCAAAGGCGTATATGTTTCGTCATCTCTCACATTATCATCGCTTATAGCATTGTCAATCATTTGTGTAACAATGGGAATTATATTACCATTTACATTTAATGAAGAATATACGCTTTCTGGCGCATTACATGACGGAATGATCTTAACTGTATTTCCGACACGCTGTCGAATAGTGTGCTTAGTGCATTTTATATTTTGCTGTATTATCGTCATGTGTGTCTCGCAAACTTTGACGGCTTAATCTTACCCGCTACGATACTTGTCGCCGTTTGACCGACACCGTTCTGAATACGGCACACGCCAGACTGTGAAAATAAAGGCCAATTAGCTGTGATCGATGACGGGACGGTAAGAGTGATTTTTACGCCTTCGTTATCACCTTCTAGGTCAGTTATTGCCACAGGGGGTGTCGTTGTCCGAGTATAGATTTCATCTTCTATTTCACGCCAGTCAATACTAATCGTATAGTCATCAGTTTGTGAGTAAGGTGTCTCACCGTCTTCGGCAATAACGTCTATGTCTATGGTGAACGGCTCACCTGGAATATAAGTAACAGTGTCTAATTCTGCAATCTCAACAACTTTGACCATCGTAACGCCTTTTATAAACCGTGATTATTATTATCAGATTGAGTCTTTAACTTATCAATAGCTTCCCATAGCGTCATACCACTGATGCGAGCAATTGTCACGGGGGCTGTGAGTACACCAAGGATTGTGAGTCCAATTGGGGCCGCATCAGATGTGAAGAAATACTGACCTGTTGCGCCAAGGCTCGCACCCGCAATCACAGACCCTATGAAATACCGAAGCTGAATTTTAGGTGAGAAGCAAGCGAGAAGAACACCACCCACTAATGCGACTAGCACATATTCCATTAAGGAATCAAAATGTGTCTTCCATTTATCAAGAAAGGTCATGGTTTTCAATTCGCTTTCGGTAATCTTTGGCAATAAAGATCAACATTGCCGCAAGCATAACATGTGCTATTCGCCATGAATTATTTTTGATGTCGGGTGCGGTTTCAGTACCAAACGTAAACAAGTGCCATATGTTTAGTACGATCATCATTAGGTTAACCGAAATCGCCAATCTAAGTACATATGGGCCAGCGTTTACATATCGGTCATTAAATATAGAAAACCAGCCAGACAATTTAAATTGCACCAGTGTGGTTTGCGCTTTATTGAAAACACTAAATAATATTTTGCCTGATCGAATATAAAATACGACAGCAATTAAAGTCAAAAAGACATGTGTCAGCGCAAAGAAATCACCGTGTGTATGAAACGCATGAAAATAACTACCGACAATCGTGGCGGCGGCACAAGCGCTAATAGTTAATACTGTAGATTTCACAGGAAGTCTCAAAATATACTATAGTTGAAATATCAACATACATAGTTTTTCAATAATGGGAAGTAATAATATGTAACCTGCTACACCCCCTGTCGTCATATCACAGCAAACCCCCCATGATCCGCTTAAGAAACGGCTTTTTGATTTCGGTCGATGTGCGGTTCGCTTCTTCAATAGCATTGCGCTTGATCCTAGCTTGCTCGCGCGCTTCGTCGTTTAACGTGCGCTGATCGTGCTGTTTTTGTCTGACCGCGCCGACAAGCTCCCTTAACTGACCACGGTCACGTTCGTTATCAGCGTCCAGTATTTGTTCGCGCACCCGCCAATCCGTGTTCTGGCGAGCGGGTGGTAACGGCGTCGTCGGCTGGATAACCAGAAGGGAAGGTTCTATTGTCAGTTGCGGCGTCGGTTCGGTCACTGTCTCTATTGGCGCGACGGCGGTCAAATGCGTCGAAGCGCACCCGCTCACTGTCAGGGACATCAGTGCTACCCCAATTAAGAGCGTCAGCGGCGAGAGGCGGTAAGGGTTTATTAATGTTGTTAGCGTGTGCATTATTGATTCCCTGTATTGCGAATTGGTACGCACCGTTAATCTCACCTTGCATCTCTAAGATTGCGTCAGATCGCGCTTTTGAAGCGAGTGCGTCTTGGTCAGCTTTTGTCATTATTTCGAACCGCTCACCGTCTAGTTCAGCCGTACCGTTACGAACCGCTTGTTCATATGAGTCCCAGCCCTTATCAAACGCGGTCATATGCTGATAGATGTTCGCGCCGATACTGATAGCCGTCGTAGCGAGCAAAGCTACAGCGGTTGGTGTGAGACCAAAGTGCGGCGCTATACGAGTCGCTACCGAACCTATCACGTCATCTTTATAGTCGTTCAAACTCACCTGTGATAATCCTTACCTATAAGTTCAAAGTGCGGCCCGTCAAAAAACGGTCGTTTATTCTCACGTTGCTTACGTGATCTATATTCCCATAGCATTTGATTAAACGATTTGTGACTGTTTAGGTTCTGCCAGCACACGCCCGATTTAATATTTAAGTTCATTTCACGGGCCACGATCTGCGCGGTTTCGTGAAGGTCTTCATACATGTGATAAACGCTTTGTAGCTTCCATACGTTCACCCCTGGTATGTAAATGCCAATGTCCACAGCTTCGGATAAGCCGCGCTCATTCGGAAGGTGCTTAGAGTTCATGGTTCGTGAAACACCGTCACGGACAAATTGTCGTTGTTGTTCGACCGTTCGGATAGTTGAGGATAATATGGAAAGATCGGTCGGTGAAATTACCAGTAAGCGTCGCGCAAACTCGCCAATTATAGGCTCGCAACCGTTAAGGTTACGGCGTGAACGCGACGAATATGATCGACCGTGTGGCACAATTATTCGTTCCAGGTTGGGCGGTCAGTATCGAACGGCCAGCTAACATTTACGGACAGTGCATATTTAGCACCAGACTTATAATATTCTGGCTTACCGTCGTCTACAGAGTGTTGAAGTCCAGCGGCAAGCAAGGCTTGGCAAGCGCGTTCTGTTTCAGCTTCACCAAAATCGGTACTAAATTGAATCGCGCCGTTTTCGAACCGAAGATTTGTCGGCGCGGAATGAACTTCTTTAGCAATGATTTCAGCGATCTTTGCCTTGTCTTCTAGTGATAGCATGTAAAGTCTCCTATTAAGCGATAGCCATTATGTTCCAGTAGTTGCCCGTACCTGACAGACCACTAAGCTCAACATTTGCACCCGATACAATATCGTAAGCCACCATCTCAATGATACCCGTAGTTCTGTCATACGAACCGAAACTTATATTAAGTTTTCTAGCTGACGCTGTTGTGTTTTTCCAAGGTGTGCCGAACATTAAAGGTGCGTAGTCGTCTCTTTGCCATTCGCCAGGTCCCATGTCACCAAACACAGAGTTCATTTGGATGTCGTAAGTCCCGACACCCGTTCGAGTAATGCTTTCAATGCCGTGATTTGCATAGCCGTCCCAAACGTAAGGATTAGTACCGCCACCGAAACGAATAAGTGCTTTTGCTGGCGACCTAACAACAGGGTATATACCGTTTTTAATGTATAAATCAGCCGTGGCGATCTCAATTTGACCGCTCGATCCTGATAATACCCCTATATAGACGCTATACGTCCGTAAGAAGGCGTTTGACGTTATTGACGGGTCAGCGCTCACATAATGAGGAACGGTATAGAATAGGTCTTGCTCAACCCAATTACCACTTTTTAGTTCAACTTCGTTCACGACAATACTGTGATCCACCGCCATAGTTGGGAAATTATCACTTGTCGATCCAGAATCGAGGATTCTATATTTAACGCGTAGTCGGTAAGTAGCTCCTGTTTCAATTGGGATATTAAAGCCGATAAAGGCTCTGTTACTTGAACTAGAAGACGCTTGTAAAACTAGAGTGCCTTCTGGTGTTTCGGTTATGGAACCATCACCTACAAGTTTACGCTCAAAATCCATCATAGATGTGTTAGCTATCTTAATATAAGACATTATTTTAAGGCTCCGTCTGCGTAAGTATGAACAATACCAGCGTCCAAATGTGATTGAAATTCAGCTTCGTCATCAGCCGTTATGCCAATGAAACGCAACTTTTCATTTTTTACGGCGGTGACTTGAGCAAGCGTAGATACACTCATAACAATAGCGTCTAAAGCCTTATAGCTTGCTATAGCGGCTGACGTAACGACACCGCTATTGTGCCAGCCAACCTCGGCCTTTGGGTATCGTTCTTTGATCCACTGCAATTGTGTATATGAGAAGCTTGTGAACACAACCTTATCGATCATACCCGCATTATTTACAGCATCAGAGTAGCTGTTTATATTAGCCTGTGTACTGTTTTTTATTTCTAGGAACGTCCATATATTAGCTTGCTTCGCATATTCGAGATATTCGGATAATCTTGTGGGCTTAGTGTTCCGATAAGGTGTGCCGACATAATTTGTGAACCGAAGCGCATCAATCTGTGATGATGTCATGCTAGATATACTAACGTTATTGACGCCATTCGTCGTGATCCTATCTACGTCGTTATCATGCCACAGATAAGGAACGTTGTCGGACGACATTTGAACATCAACCTCAACCCCATCAAAACCACAAGACGTTACAGCTTGCGATATTGTCAGTAGTGAGTTCTCGACGCCGTGTTGCTGACCGCCCCTGTGACCAATAATAAACAAATCTGTCAGACTCGGATTGAAAGACCGAGTTGACAAAACACTGCCCTCAATGGCTTGTGTGTTAAGAGCAATAGCGTCGGTATTGGTGGTAATATCCGTCGATAGCGTTTCGACTATTGAGTCTTCTAATTCTTGACGTTCACCTACTGTCAGCCCAGCCGATATTGACCGCCTACCACGAGCGAGAATTATAGGTGTGCGCTGTACGTTCATGATATTCTTTCTGTGATAATAAGGTTGCCGACCACGAAAATTGGCCCCGTATTGTCCGTGCGGCGAATTTCATAATAGACCGTGACTGGATCAGCTACGACATCTGGTGATGGAACGTTGTCAAAACTATCAGCTTCCCAAGCTAACGTCATGAGCGTTGTCGTTACGTTATCGGTTAAGGCAAACTCACAGGGAACGTATTCTTTACGAAGCCCGTCACAATCAATATGGTGTTGCCACGTATTCGTTTCGGTTGTTATGACGATACCGAGCGTAGCAAGAGCGGGTGAACCTGGCCCTAATGCAACAAAGAAAGACAAGTCTTCACCTGTGTAATTCTGATTTAGGACAGGGATAATCACACCGTCTTCTAGGCCGCGTGTTGCTGAAATCTCAACCCACGGGTTGCCCGCAATATGAGCGGCTTCTTTTACGGTTATGTTTCTCATAGGCTCATATACGGTCAAATAAGAGCAAGTGTCAATCTTATCGTCACACTTTCCATCCGTTCGCTGTCATGAAGTCTTCAAATGTAGGGTTGGGCTTATCGCCACAGTACCACAATGTCGGACGAAGATTATCTTGTTGCATGATCGGTCGCGGTGATCGCATGACGTTACGATAACCCATCTCATTCAATATTTGGCCTAACCGCTGGCGTGAAATTTGCTTGCGTTCATTCTTTAATAACTCACCGAGTGCGTAACTACTAATCCAATTATTGCGGAAGCCGATCAGACCTGAATCACAGGCTTCAATAATCTCTTGTTCTATCGGGCCAGCGCTCATTCGTATAGCGGTTCCCGTACTGGACGTGATCGGTGCGCGGTGACAGTTACCAGCGGGGTTATATTTAGGGTCAATCGGGAAGTTCTTTAACCAGTTTGTGACAATCGCATAACCGCCTGTTTTAAGCCAATGATAAAGATTTGGAAAGTAATCACCATCCATGCCGTCACGATGTAAGTCATCCACGTCTTGCTGTGCGGTATAGAAAATAGCATAACGACGATCACCCTTTTTCTTAATCACACCGTCGAGATAATTCGTACACATGTACCAGTTCGTACAATTGAAGACCATGCGTTTATCGCGGGCCATTGACCGAACTTCAACACGGTCATTTGTCAGCACTTCCTTAAGGTCATTTAGTACGTCTAGGCGACCCTTCATCCAAACTTCTTCAACGGTAATGAATATCTTATCAACGATATAGTCGTTATACTTTTCGGACAATTGATTAGCCCGTGGCGTGTGGCAATATTGAATACCCACCGCTTGCTGGACACACCTGGCCCATAGAGTCTTACCATTACCTTCACAACCTTGCATAACGGGACACCATTGAAAGTTCACACCTGGATATTGAACGACAGCGGCTAAATAATTTACTAATATGAGACGGTCTTCTTCATTTGGTAATTGACGACACATTAAATCCCAAACTGGTGATGGGTCACCCTCTGTTGAAACGGTTTGCGGATCGACATATGAGTTAACCGTACCGTCTTCTAAGACCGTCCCTGGTGCGAGATCGGGACGAAAACAGGTCGTTATAGCTTGCGGAAATTGATGACAGGCGTTCTCAGTAAAGGCTTCAAACGCTTTCTTACTTGGCTTGGTTTGATCGGGTAGCATTTGAAACCAGTGACCGCCATATACAGCATTGAATTGTTCTGACTTAAGCATTGTCCCATCAGGAACTAATATACGGTGAGCATCACGAACGTACACACACCCTTTAAAATACTCTATCATTTCGGCAATGGACAGAAACACTTCTCTGTTGATAGGATTATCAATCGACGCGGGGCGATCTTCCTTCTTCGGGAAATCATAGACGCGCTTTGCCAGACGTGCGGCTTTCTGAATCGTATCGTTTCGATAGTCTTTTCTTGCGTCGTATTTCTCTCTCATCAAACCCGACTGTCTAAACAGACGATCCATGCGCGGTTGGTCTTTACCCGTCCAAAACGCTAAATGGGACATTAGCGCCATGTCAGCGGAACTGTGGTCAAACTCACCCGCTACACCATCGTAGTCGGGAAACCGTTCGGCCAGAACTGGTGCGTTAGCGTTCCATAAATCAGCCGCCGTTATACCTTTACCAAACGCGCTGGCCGTGCTGGTTGACTTCAATAACATTTCAATCAACTTATCGTCATCTTCTGGGCCAGTGTATCGCTCATCGATCCCATCAGGTAAGTCACCGAGGAATTCACGTTGCGGGACAACCGCTAATAGTTGATTTGTCCAGTCTATGTTCGTCGGTTCGCCGCCGCCAATAACAGACCAACCTTGGTCACCAAACGCAATGAAACGCTCTTGCGTATAGAACTCTAACCATCCGTCCCATTTGTTACGTCGGTCGGTCAGCTTTGACTTATCGCAATAACCCATAATGTGAAGACCCGTGCCAGACTGTGACACTTCACCCCATGCACCCGTAAAGGATTGGAATATAGCTGATGCTTCGGCTGACCATTGACCGTTCGGGGCGCATTTATCTAGGTCAAGAAAAAACCAAGGGTCAGCGGCGGTAATGGCAAAAGCGACACCATACGGCGCGGCTAAGGCTTGCTCGTGAGATAGCCACACGGTCGGGTCATGCGCGTTGACAGGCTCACCCGTTGGATCACACGGCATCTTACGACCGCTAACGGTACGCCAGTTCAAGAATTGATTGGGTAATCCGTGCGGGATCATGCGATTAGATCGCGAATAAATGGAATAATTGTATTATAGTCGCCCTTACATGGTAATTCATCACCAGTCCATTCAACGACCGTACTGAACATATCTCGTGTTTTGTAGACATATATTTCCTTGCCGTCCTTTCGGATTTCACCACGCCATGCGCCGTTCATACAATCAAATACAGACCAGTCATCGTCTTCGGCATCCCCGACAACTTCACCCAACGTACCATTCGCTAAAAAGAAACGCTTCAGCACGGCATGACCGCCATGCGACGACAGGCTGTCGCGTAGTGTTCAGGGTCGATCTCAAAACCAATAAATTTACGTCCCGATTGCTGTGCCGCGACACCTGTTGAACCACTTCCCATGAAAGGATCGAGGACGACATCACCTGGCTGGCTAGACGCTTCGATATAGAGGCGCATCAGACCTATAGGCTTCTCGGTTGGGTGAAGTTTATCCGCACCTGTCGGGTTCTTAAACTCGTGGATCAACTCGCATTCATCACCCCACGGCAACTCATCACATTTTACAAACGACTTGACACCTTTATCGTTTATCGGAAACGCCTTACCTTTACGGAAAAAAAGGGTGTACTCTTGGTTCTTCATGTACCAACGGTTCGGATTGGCCGTATTCTTTTTCCACCCTAGTATATTGTGGAGCTTGAAACCCACCGCTTCAAAAGCGTCCCATATACGTTTCATATTTTTCAGATTTGTCATAATATAACAATGCGCCTGATCCTTTAAGACACGGAAAAGATCAGTGGCATATTCGACAATGTGACTATCATTGAACTTAATCGACGCGTTACCGTCATTGGCCGCTAAGATACCCTGTGGTGCGTTATGTGTATTAGTACCACCAGATATATTCTTATAGTGTGGGTCAGATACAATAACGCCAACTGACCCCGTAGCCAGTTTTCGCAATCCGTCTCGTGCATCGCATAAGTGAATGTTCATGACGTTGCCCATAACCATAACGCGTCGTAATTAGCTTCCCAGTATAAATTATATATTTTGATATTGTTTGCTTGGGCTACACGAATAGCTTGCCCTGTGCCCCCCGTAATCTCACCGTTTGGCGTCCAACATGCTACGAAGTCAACAGGGTCATTTAAATCAGCGCCGAGTACAATAGCCATGTTTCTTGCGTGTAAGGCTTTTGCATAATCAGAACATCTGTTCCAAGCTGGATGATGGAGACTCGCTTCTCCTAACCACC
Source organism: Ulva armoricana (assembly GCA_032360965.1). Lineage (NCBI taxonomy): Eukaryota > Viridiplantae > Chlorophyta > Ulvophyceae > Ulvales > Ulvaceae > Ulva > Ulva armoricana. Next base: position 28,446 of record JAUMHO010023669.1, read on the forward strand.
GCTTGCGTTGCTCATCAGTACCGCTCGATACAGTGAATATCTCGGTTAGTTGCGGATTGAGCACACCATCTTCGAATGCTGTATCTGCGCCTTTGGCCCCACCCGATCTTAAAACGACATTTCGATCAGCTATTTTTACTGATAGTTCGGTCATTACATTTAACACACCTTGTGGCGTAGTGCGTGACCCTATACCTGCATATTTCATAATTCAATTCCTTAATCATTTTATTCAATCAAACCGAGATCGCGAGCGGTTTGATCCGCTTCTTTTGTCATCAGCCCCGACGCGTGTACCGCTTCATGCAATTCACGTTTCGTAGGGAAATGGTACTTGACCCCGTGGTAATTTATATCTTTACATTTCGGCCCAACGGTTCGTTGCGATACGCTAGACAGCCCGTCTTCATTCGCCATTTTAGCCGCGATCTTAACAATTTCGGCGCGGCGCTGATCCGCTGATAACCTTGGCTTCTTCATGGGAACACGTCCTCTTCTTTCTTTGCGAACATGGCGAAACCACCTAGGCTTTTTACGCATTCGATAAAATTCCTTTGCGCTACATAACGGTCATCGCTTTCACGACCAACAAAGTCATCACGCTTTACTTCAACAGCCATGAATTGTCCAATCGTCTGACCGACCATATCTTGTGTAATGACCACAGGGCGAATACCAATGAGGTCAGAAGACTTAAACGTCTTGTTCAATCTAGCACTGTCATTACCCAAACCGAATCGTATGTATCGGACATTACCATGGTCATCGACCGCCTTTGCACCGCCAACATTATTACGCCACAACCGAGCGCCGTGGTACGGTGCGGCCAGTCGAATATCCGCTTGGTTTTTAGCTTCTAATGTCACGCTACTATCCTTTACTGTCCGCTACTAATAAGTTTCTGAACGCTTTTGTCAATACGTTCGGTGAGAGTAATAGCCTCTTTTTTCTTTAACGCTTGCGCCGTCATCATATCGATACCGAACCGTTGATAGAAACGACGATAAATTTCCGAATCGCTTTGACCGCGATCCCGCCAGTACCCCGCCCATATTGTTATGTTATAACGTAACCGCTCAATTGCTTCTTTCCGCTGACGGTGACGCTTCTTATAACCTTCCTCAATTAATGATCCGTGTTCAGTCTGAAACGACAAAGGAATAATAACTGGCCCGTCAACGATTTCTATTTCACCGCGCATTTGTGCTAATATTTCGGCGTCCAATTCAATCAAATCACCCTCGACGTGTTCGGGTGCTGATCGACTAGCGGGTATGGGAATGTTACCGCAAAACGGACAAGCTGGTTTTGCGGACGGATACGGCGCGTAGCATTTCTCACATGTCGTTGACGGATCGACTAGATCGTCAGGCTCACGATTACCTTTCCGACCACGGGTATCGGTTTCTAGCGTCCAACCATTATACGCATCGGGTAATCCGAAAATCTGTGCGAAGAACCCAACATTACCCGCGTGGTCAATAATCGTTCCAATTTTTCCTGGCTTACCTTTCGTCAGTGCACGGAAAAATTGCTGAACGTATAGGACAAACGATTGTGTTGGTCGTGCCATAATAACGACCTGAATACCTTTGACGTTCAAACCCTCACCAAATAGATCGACATTTACCAGTACGTTAAACACACCCCGTTCAAATTTATCCATTATCATTTTACGAACGTTCTTCGGTGTCTTCGAACTAACCGTTTCGGCTGTTACACCAGCGGCACGGTACGCATCGGCCAATTCTTGTGAATGAGCGATGTCAACGGCAAAGACGACCGCTTGCTGACCAGGTGTGTACTTTTGATATGATTCGACACAATCACCTGTAATCGTTGATTCATGCTTCGCTTCGACTAACCCCTTTTGCGTGAACTCACCTTTTTGACCGACTCTGATCCGCGACCGATCAATAGATGACGGCGGTGCAATGATACGATAATCGCAAATGAAGCCTTCGTTTATAAGCTGTCTGGCTGTCACGCCTTTAACCAGAACGTCGAACATGCCACCCTGTGATCGTGCCATTGACTTACGATCTGTCCGTGCTGGTGTCGCTGTAAAACCAACACCGACAGCGTTCTTAAACATAGCAATGCACTTACCCCACATATTATCAGGTAAGACGTGATGTGCTTCATCTGTAATCCAAAGACCAACACGAGGGGCGAATGTCCGTAGTTTTGATGATCGTGCGTTCGCTGTCTGAACACTACCTATCATTAGTAACGAGCGTTGATCGTAATATGACCGCCCAAACTGTTTAATTTGGCGACGAACAATGTCCTGAACGACATCTTTTGGGGCCATAATATTATGTGAGTGACCAAATAATGCGTATTCCATCGCTATCTGACGAATCAATTCTTCACGATGAGCGTTAATGAAAACACCTTGACCAATATTTATGAACGAACTAATGAGCGTCTTCATTTGACCGTTAAGGAACGGTTCGGATAGCCACACGGCCATTGGCGTCTTACCTGACCGTGGCGGTGATACGCAAAGAACATTTTTATGACCCTGTGACCATGCTTCACGCACACGAGTTATAAGGTCAGTCTGATACCACCGTGGTTGAAATGCCATAAATCGTTCGCTTCATGAAATCGTTAAAATAATAGTTGACTGTCAAATAGCTATCCGTTACTGACCGTAACTGTCAACTATTAAATGTTGTATTACATTAACTATTAATCGAAGGAAAAACGATGAAATACACTCTCACAATCGAAAGTGATAGCGCCGAAGATATTCGCAACGCTACCGAAAAACTAACGGGACGCGTCGATGCACCGACCGCGACGACAACGACCAAGGCTGATCCAGCACCAGCCGCTACCGAAACGACAGAAACCAAAGCCGCACCGACTGGTGACGTCGGTGTCGATGAAACGGGTATGCCATATGACGATAGTATTCATGCTTCACCGCCGTCACAGAAAGCGGACGGAACATGGAAAGTCCGCAAGGGCCAAGCCGCCGCCGCTAAGACAGCGCGTCAAGCCTTTCTCGCTGGCGGTGCTGGTGTAACAGCGCCCGTCGTTGAAGAAACTAAAGCCGCACCAGGTCTTCCAGGCGGCGCACCAACGGCGGCTCCAGGTGGTGAGGCTCCGATTCCAGAACGTGCGCCTGTGTCACTTGAGGAAGTGATGGGTAAAGCCACCACAATGTTCAATGAAGGTGACGTTGATAGTGATGATCTTGGTCGTTTCTATAATGAATGTGTCGGCACATCTGACCCAGCACAAGCATATGGATTGTTTCAAACGAACGAGACAGCCCGTGCAAAGCTGATGGGATTGCTGACTGAAAACGAAGGCGGTTAATCCCGCTATCGTCGGGACGATATACGGCACATGCACCCCGCTGTGTGTCGTCCCACCCTTTAACTCATAGGAATTGAAAATGGTTGAGATATTACGTCCCTCATCTGCCGACATCTGGTCGAATTGTGCTGGCCAACCAGCCTTAGTTGAACGCTTAGGTAAAGACGAACTTCCATCCGATCCCGCAATGGAAGGGACATGCGCCGCTTGGTTAGCTGAACAAGTGCTGACAGGACAGGCCGCAACGTGCCGTGAACTGGTCGGCACGGTATGTCCCGAAAACAACTGGCCCATCGATCATATTATGGCGAACCATATACAGAAATATGTCGATATGATTGTGAACCGTGGCGGTGATATTAAAGCCGAACGTCGCGTATATCTGAACGAATTTATTAACGGCACACCTGACGCTTATGCTGTCGTTACTTATGATGAGCATTTCGTCGATATTACAGACTATGAAACCGAAACAACACTCTATTGCGACGACCTTAAATACGGTTACGGTATTGTCGAACCAACATCGAAACAAGTCATGATATATGCCGCCGCTATTGCTTGGGCGATGCACCATAACGGCCACGCACCTGACGTAATACAAATCGGTATTTACCAACCCCGTGGCTATCACGTTGATGGTATTTACCGCACTCGACAGCTAACGTTCGAACAACTGACCGATGAGGCGCACGACATTATCAACGCGGGCAATAAATGTTTCGATCCGAACGCTCAATTGACACCTGGGTCACACTGTAAGTATTGTCCTATATCAGCATCATGTTCGGCACTTAGCCATGAATTATACACAATCTACACGATGTTGGCTGGTCGTGAACAGCGTCACATGACAGGTGATGAAATATCCACTGAACGTCGCTTTATCGAATTGGTTGAGGACATGATTAAAGGTAAGAAATCGGCTCTTGATGCTGAAATGAACGCACGTATGGATGCTGGTGAATACATCCCAGGTTGGGATCGTCAGCAAGGCTACGGCAACCGTCGATATAAGGACGGCATCAAACCTGAAACGATCCATTTCTTTACAGGTATCGATCCGACACATGGCAAGATGGTCACACCCGCTCAAATGGAACGTAACGGCGCTGACCCTGACATACTAGATATGTTTACCGAAACGCCACGTACCAAAGCTAAACTTGTACCAATCACCAGTGCGGACATCGCACGTCAATTCGGGAAGTAATATGAATAATATTAGTCGTGATGGATATTGTAATAATTGTAGGATTGCTAATATCACGGACGGTAAAATTAAATGCTATTCATGTGGTGAAAATAAGGAACAGGATATGACAGACACACGAACCGATGCGGAACGTCTTGAAGCGTTACAGAAACGTGCTGATCGTCTTCATACAAGAGTTGACCGATTAGTTGAGGAATTGAGCGATCTAAATGATAATATTGCCGCATACGAGCCGTCACCGAAAATGCCAGGTGTGCCGACATGACGCTAATAGAAATGGCGAAACAAATTGAGAAGTATGAGTCAGAGCGCTTATGTTTAGTCGCGAACACGCAACGCTTAATGACAATCATTCGAAGCGATCACGGTGCTGATGCTGGTCGTATTGTTGAGCGGTTAAATTATTTATCGGACAAGGAATCAACCGATACGCACCGTCACGAATTATGGGCCGATGTCAAATCGGATCTTAACAAATATCAGGAAAAACCGACTGTAATGGTCATGCCTGGTATGCAATCACCTGGTCGTATGCCAGGCATTTAACCGCCACGAAAGGATTACAAATCATGGCAGACAAACATAATATGTTCATTCAAGCATTGGGCCGCTACGTTAGCGGTGACACAATGAAAAAGCGTGAAAAGGACAATCGCGGTGTGGTCATCGCACTCGATAAGCAACGTATCGAATTTGGTGTTGCCGTCCAAAAGACTGACCCTGATCTTCCTCGTGTGTTCGGTGAGATCGCTACGTTCTGTAACACTATTTGGGCGGGTGATCCGCATAAGATAGCCGCGTTTAATGAGTGGTACGGTGGTAATTTCGATAAGCTATCAATGAAGATCAGTGATGGTGATAAGCCGAACAAGAAAGGTCAGTATAACGATAATACAAAAGGGTGTTACGTGTTCTGGTTCTCATCTGGTTATCCACCAAAAGCCTCTAATACAGCGATGCAAGAGATTGACCTAGCGACAATCAAGCGCGGCGATTATGTCCACATGTCGCTGTCTATTGCCGATAATAAACTACCAGTCGGTGACGGTGCTGGTATTTACATGAACCCTGCGATTATGATGCTTGTCTATGAAGGCGATGCAATCACGGGCGGTGTCGATGCGGAAACAGCCTTTGCAGGAATGCAAGTTGCGACGGCTATGCCAGCGGGTGCAAGACCACTCGGTTCCGCTATGGGCGCACCAGGCGGTGTTCCACAACAGTCAATGGGAATGCCTGGTCAAACACCGATGGGAAACCCGCCGCAACAGCAAATGGGAATGCCTGGGACTGCCCAGGGCCAACCGCCGATGGGACATGCGCCTATGCAAACGCCACCTGGCGTCCCGCACGGTGCGCCGCCGACGACTGCATACCCTGGTAATCAGCCAGTTCAGCAACAGCAAATGCCGAACCCGCACCAAACGATCCTTCACGGGCCAGGTGCGACACCGAACGGGTTACCTGGTCAGTAGTCCTTAGCGACTGACCGAAAACGGAAAGATCATAGCATGTTAGATAAAATTAAGTATTCCGATTGGGTGTACGACATCGAAACATATTATGATCTTTTTTCGGCCTGTTTTGTCCACGCGGCAACGGGTACGAGATATATATTTGAAGTGTCTGACCGCGTTAATCAGTCACAGCAATTTGTGGAATTTCTATACTGGCAACGTGACTTAAATGCGCGTCAATTCGGTTACAATAACGTTCATTTCGACTGGCCCGTGTGTGACCATCTAATACAGGTCTATAACCAGTACGGAACATTTGAACCCATTAACGCCAAAGAAAAGCAAGAAGCTATATTTGCCGCCGCGTGGGGTGACTGGACGCATAGCGTTCCGTTATGGGAACGGTTAGTTGTTCAGGGCGACTTACTCAAAATACATCATTTCGATAATCAAGCCCGACGCACCAGCTTAAAGAAATTAGAAATTAATATGCGGTCACACAAGGTTATTGACTTACCGTATGATCCGAACCAGCCGACGACATCAAAGCAAAAAGATGAAATTATTGAATACATGTGCCATGACGTAAACGAGACGTTACGGTTCTTTCATCACTCACTCGATCAGATAGCGTTCCGTGACAGCCTAATCGAAAAGTACACCGAAGAAGTTCCATTCAACGGAACGGTCGAACGTAAATGTACACTTGGTGATGTACTCAATATGAGTAACGGTAAGATTGGCGAAAAGATAATGATTCGTCAGATCGAAGCGTCTGGCACACCGTGCTTCGAAAAACGTAATGGGAAAAAAGAACCAATACAGACCGTGCGTGGCTTAATGAACCTCGGTGATGTTATTAGTCCGAAGGCGATGTTCAACCACCCTGACTTTCAACGCATGACAAATTTCATCGGCGGGTCGATGATCACACCGTCCGAGACTAAGGGCTTCTTTGGTCAGTTCTATACCTATGTCTTCCCAGACGGTCACTTAGAGACGCGTAAGCGTATGGACAAGGTTGAAGAAAAGGCGTTCGTGGAGAGCGGCGGTCGGGTTATTAAAGCCCCCAACGGTGACGGTCGGACAGCGTGTCTAGTCGATGGGTTTCAATACGATTTCGGTACGGGTGGCATTCACGGATCGATGAGTAAGACGGCTGTCCATGCTGACGATGAGTGGGAAATTTGGGATTGGGACGTAGCGTCATACTATCCAAATCTAGCGATCACGCACGGCTGGTATCCCGAACACCTATCGTCATCGTTCTGTGACGTTTATCTGGAATCATATAAGACCCGTCAGACATATGCTAAAGGAACGCCTGAAAACGCCATGTGGAAACTCGGCCTTAACGTCCCATACGGATTGTCCAATAGTCATTTCAGCCCGTTCTATGATTCGCAATACACTATGTCTGTCACAATCAACGGTCAGCTTCTATTGTGTATGTTAGCGGAATGGCTCACTCACACCTATCGGGTCGAAACGGGTGATCTCTATTCGATTGCGGACTGTGTTCAAATGTTACAGATCAACACTGACGGCCTGACGATCCGCGTGAAGAAATCACATATCGAATGGATGCACAATGTCTGTAAAATATGGCAAGAGCATACAGGTTTAGTCTTAGAGTCCGCCGAATATAAATCCATGTTCATGCGTGACGTTAATAGCTACATGGCGATTAAAACAGACGGTAAAGTTAAGCGCATTGGCAACTATCGTATCGAAACACCCCTAGACAATCCACACACACGAGAATTTGGTTGGCATCAGGATCATTCGGCATTAGTTGTCCGTAAGGCTGTCAACGCGTATCTGGTGGATCGTACCCCTATCGCTGACTTCATCATGAACCATCGCGACCCGTATGACTTCCAGTGTTCGGTCAAAGTCGGTAAAACGTCGATGAAGGAACCGTGCTATTTGGTTCACGGTAAAGTGTATGAGGACAGTGACGGTAAGAAATATATGCTACCCGAAGATCGCGTCCAGAATACCAGTCGTTATTATATTTCAACTGACGGCGCTGAACTAATGAAGGATATGAGAAAACAGAACGCTAAAGAACGAAGTCTCACAAGCGTTGAAGCTGGATGGACTGTGACCATGACAAATGATATGGATCACTTTCGGTGGGATAACGTCAACTGGTTCTGGTATATCGATCAGGCCAAGAAACTAATCGAAGGATTTGATCATGGATGAGTACGAGAAGGCACGTAAAGAAAAGCCTGAATATAAATGCGCGAACTGTCACGATACGGGTCGGTTCGAATATGAACATAATGGTCGTACACTGACCGACTTCTGCCCATCATGTAAAGGAAAATCATATGCCGACGAATAGAATAAGTCGCAGACCGACACGGCACACCAGTCGGCCAAGCCGCGTAACGTCACGTCCCGTAAAACAAGAATGTAATATTGTAACACAACAAGACGAGAAGTTTTGTTCGACGTGCGGTTGCCGCTGGTCAAATGAGAACGAAACTTTTGTCTGCCCACAGAGGAGATAGTCACATGGGTGAACTTCAAGAAACACTTAAAGAGCGCGGCGACAGGTACGGTGACTTCACAGATCACGCTATGTTATCAGACGGCCTATTAGAAGTAATGATGAAAGCACCGAAATGGAAAAAGCTACCACCATTTATGAAGCAAGCGTTACGCACGATAGCTGATAAAATTGCACGGATACTCAACGGTGATCCTCATTACACGGACAACTGGCACGATATTCAGGGTTATGCGAAACTAGCCGAAGATCGCTGTGATTCGAAGTCTACGGTAAAAGAAAAAATAATCACTATACTTATGATTAATGGTTATATGCAAATATCATTGTCTGAAACGGAACTTACAATACACACGCCAGACTGTATTACCTATAAGGGTCATGATTATATTCATGTAGTTGAAAACTTTTATATGGACGTAAGATTAAAATGACAGACGCCATACAAGCAATCGCTGACTGGATCAGTAAAGAGCCTGAATCAACCGAGGTTATCATTATCAGACGCCGTGGCGGTGAGTTCCATGTTAAGCTAGAATACGGTGACAGAACGACCGTACCGCGTGTGGCAAGTGATCTGGCCGAAGCATTGACCGCCGCAACCGAGAAGGCAAACCTCTTGCCGTCATCGGCGCGATATTATGGTGAGCGTGGTATGGTGAAACCTGGTGTGGCGTCGCCACGTAAAAAACCAAAACCTACGACAACCATGCCTGGTGTTATGCCTGGCTTTTAAGGCTCTTGATAATCACCACCGTATGTAGCGTCAAAGGAATCATTATACCCTGACGGTGGTGGGTCGCCACCTAATAGTGCATCAGCACGGTTATTAGCCACTACCGCCGATTGGGCCGCGTTATTAGCGACTGTAATTACACTCGGTGGAACGTAATCGCTAGGTCTATACCAGTCTTCCCATAGACGCGGTGTAGGGGGTGTGATTAGCGGCGCTGGCGTTTCGGTGGACTCATCAAAATCGAAAGCCACCTGACCAGCATACTCACTTAACTGCAAAGATATATCACCCCTAGTTGTTTGACCACGACCCTTTACGATCCATGAACGGCCATTAATCGCTTCGACATCTGACCCTGTTATCGTAATGATCGACCCGACTTCTGTACGAATAAAACCAAACGGTAAATCATTAACCGAACATGTCGATGGGACACGAGATATATTAACCTCTTGCTTTTCTAGTTTACCCGCTTGAACCTTATCCGTTACGAATAGAAGCGGTAGCGACATTTGTCGTGGAATGTGGTTATCGGCGGCAATCCATTCGGGCTTAGAATATATTGGTAAGTCCTTTTCACCATAAAATTCTTCGGGTTCGGAATAGACCGTTCGAACCTCATTATAAACTTCTGTGGAAAAGCCGTCTTCGTCATAAAACGAAACATAGGCCGCTGGATAATTTGACAAATCTAGTGCGTCGCCTAACGTGCGATTTCCTTCTGGTATCGAAAAGACACTAGCGGCGTGTTCTACACGATCAGCGTTATAGCATTTCCAGATTTCTTCTTGGTCGCCGCTGTTACCTGATCTAACGAGCCCCGAACAATTAAATCCTTCGGCGGCGCAATAATTAGCACCAGATATGACCTTATCAATGTTCATTATTTCGGTGGGATAGCCGTTGCCGACGATTAATGAGCGTCCAGCCCCCGTTCCTGAATACCAACCGTAATCGTACTGTGCATCTATAAGAGCCGCATTTGAAGTATAGACATATGTAGACTCATCGTCATATGACGCGTTAACAATACGTGGATCGCAAATTTTCGCACCTGACATTTCAGCTTTAGATTCAGGAAAGCCTTGGAACGGAATGTAATTTACACCATCGTCTTCATCCAAGTCATCATTTGTGTTACGTGCCGTTACGATTAAGACACAGTAATCACCGAAATCATCATTGAATGTAAAACTAGACGGAAATTTAGACGAAAGATACTCACCCAGAGCGGAATTGTCATTGCCCAAAAAACATCTAACCGTGACGCGTGGCGTATCATTTATGCCAAGAAAATGAGACGTAACGGATCGCTCACCTGTTGTCGGGTCACCTGAAATGGTCACGGGTTCGCCGTCCAGAAATAATCGATGAAATTGAGTACACGGCTTGGCCGATAAGACACTCACCGATACACCGTACTCGTTTTTAATACCATATGCGTTATCAAAAAAGCCGACACCCCCTACGATCCGCTTACCGACCAAAACTTCAAGCGGCTGTCCGTTACTTAAACGTCTTCGAACCGTTTGCTCAAAGTCTAATGCTTGTGTTTGCGATTTCGGCTTCTTCTGCAATGATTGAACGGCAAAACTAAGCGCCGCTGAAATCGCAACACTGACCAGTGCGTTTGCTACCGCCGCAAGAAATACACTACCTAGAATTGTTGTAAATAGTGCCATTTATATGACCCTCATATGTGTATGCTCAATAGTATGAAAACCAGACATGCGAAGTACACGTTCAATCACCCCTGACTTTCTACCCTCAATTTCAAGCGATGATAGTAAATCAATTTGACCGCCTTTATCTTCAATCCATTTCATATACGCTCGTAATAAAACCAGACCCTCTTTACGAGCGTACCAGAACGCCTCTTTACCAAGACGTAAATCACAAAACGGATAGTCACTTACCGTACCGCCGATCAGACCGTCATCGTGCATTAGGATTATTGAGTTCGGACAGCCCATCATTAATTTGAAATAGCGACGCGACCCTGATGGGCTAAATTTATAATCCGAAAACGGCGACATGGTATGAAACTCTTTTGCCAACATTACAAGCGTATCGAGGTCATCATGCGTGGCTCGCCAGCATTCACACGTCATCGTAAATTAAAAAAGTTCGGGTCGAAATTAGGGTTGTAACCTGGTGATCCACCGCCACCACCCTGACCGCCGCCTGACCCGACTGCGCTTTCACTATTCCATGCGTACTTGCCACCACGAAAGACAGCATCGGAAATCCAACGGGCCGCACGATCACCAGGAAAGCGAGACTGGTGATCTGTGTCGCTATAAGTCCGTGATATTTGACGCTGTGCATAAGCCCTAAATGAGGCCATATTCATTTCCAGTATCGACCCTGACGACTTATCGCGACTAAGCGTTACATTATCTACAAAACCAACAAATTGCGGTATTAGCCCAATAACCTCAAGCGTATCAATATTCAGCACCATGAGTCCAACTTGGATCGGTCGATCACGTAACGGAAATGCTAGAATTGACTGCAATACACTATCTACTGTCTGATTAGGATCGTGGGATATAATATTTGAACCATCAAGTGTTATCGTGCCTGTATCTGCCGCCTGTCCGTCACCCGACGTGATTGGTGAGAAGTCAGCATATGGCACGGGCTTAAATGTCCAATCGTCCTCACCCGACCTTACAACGGTTATTTCCGTTACGTCTCTCACGAACCGAAAAATTTCCGTTTCGGGTTGAATCGATACGCATATGCGCGTTTCAATAAACGGTTCGTCTAGTGCCGCATAAGCCGCTATTTCGTTATGCCGCTCGACAATCACAATATTGAACCAAAGAACTCGACACCGCGCAAAGAGAACGATGTCAGATTATTAGAATCCGTCTGACCGCCCGTACTATTTATATCGATTAGAAAACGGTTGGTGGGTCGAATACGCGATGTGACTATATTCATGCCTGTGATGGTCACACGGGGTCTTAACGTAACGCTCAATTCTTGATCTGACCCTGTTAACGTAAGGTCTTCGGCGGCACGGTAATAGTGGCGAATACCCAAACGCGTAAACGCGATTGGATCGTCATTTGTTATGCGATCACCAGCTTCACCCGATATTGTAATAGTTGAGTTCGACCGAGATAGTGCTTTAACCACTACGGGCTTAACTACCGCCTCTAGTGTTATCTTGTCATATTCGTCTTTGTAATTATCATAGAACTTAGGGTATGGTACACGAGGATCGTAAACGTTTACGACCTCACGACCCTCTGTCTTTGCTAGAAATGTATCGATAGCACGACGGTCGTCGTCTTTCTTTGGTGGCAACTGTAATTCGAACGTCCAATACGGCGAACCAAATACGTGAGATTGCTTGCCAAATTCAGGCGTGTGAGCGTAATAGTTGCGCTTGAACATCACCGAGTTTGGTCGCCATATCCAGTCATGTTCATTCATCGTGCGGCCATTCCACGGTTAGTGTTGAAGCGGTTCTTACTCATCTTACCTGGTAATTCCGCGTTCATACGCTTTTCCATGTCCTTCTGACTCTTGTCAACATCGGCCATAACTTCTTCACGCGTCACACCATTGAAATTATTAACTGTGTGCATCGTGACGTTACCGCCACCGCCCGTGTTATATTGCTTACCCATGTCTCGGTTCTTAGTCACCTTAGTATGATCGATGACTGTCTCGTTAGGGTGAAGGACAGCCGCAAAACCACCCTTACCATCAATACCGCCAGATCGTGAACCTGTGCCTGTAAAGCCACCGCCGTCAAATGAGAATATCTTACCGAGTGTTTGAGTAAAAAGTCCACCTAAGCCACCACCAGACTTACTAAATAAAGTACCGAATAAAGAATCGATAGAGAAATCTAATATCTTACTCGTGATCTTGTCTAAGACATTAAAGAGAGCATCTTTTAATGAAGACGTACCTCTTATCAAACCCTGAATATTTGTCTTTACTGAATCGCCAATAGCTTCACCCAAATCTTTTACGAATTGCATCATTTTACTAATTTCAACTTTGGCAGGGGTTGTATCGATCTTGGGTAATTTAATGGGCGGCATTTTATGAATTTCACCCACAGTGTCACGAACGCTGTCCATTGTAGTCCGAACCTTACTTACCGCCGTATCAAGCGACTTGGTGAAGAAAGAAATGTCCACACCTTCTAACTTTGGATGAAGCGCGTTAATCTTTTCCATTTCAGCTTTAATTGGAATTGACATTTCTTGAATACGCGTTGCTATTTCCGTCGTTGACGCAAAGAATTGAGTCGGATTAATAGCCTTTAAGTCACTTGACAGAATGGCGTTAAGTTTATCGATTTCATCTTGCATTGGCGCAGACAGTGATTTTACACGATCCCGAACCTTAGCCACCTCGCCTAAAATGTGATCCATTCTCGGTGCGGGAATACCGCTAAGTTTCGATATAGATGTTGCAATACGGTCAATAGAAAAATCGATATTCGTGTCAGCTAAAGTAGCCGCTAGAACACCCGTCGCTTTCTTTGCGCTTGCCACGCTAGATTTTAATGTCTCTAATAGCTTTTTCATCGCTTTATCAACACCGCCTTTACCGAATAAATCCCGAATATCAATTTTCGGCCCTTCGACGCTAGCAATAAGGTTCTTAATCTCTTTTAATGCTGGTATCGTTGTATTAATCTGGTCAGCCTGGTTCTTAAAACTATCAGCTAATTTCGATGACGCGACACTGTCTTCCAATAATCGGTTAGATATGGAGCCTGATAGCTTAGTCTTATCGACGCTTCTATTATATGAATCAACGACGTTCTTACCTAAGTTTTTACTAAGTTCAGAAGCCGCCTTAAAGTTACCCTTCGACGCTAGAAAGAAAGACGCACCAAGTGTAGCGAAAGCCGATTTAGCACCATCTACAACACCTAATATGACACCAAGTGTGTCAGACGCCCAACTCGGCAATCCGTCTGTCATGCCAGACAGCATCGCTAACCATGAAGATCGCAAATCAAAGAATTTACCAGTGGCGACTAAGGAAAACTTTTCGATTATGTTAGGTAGGGCAAAAAATACTTGCTTCGCCATATCGCCAACTAATGACAGTGTTTTACCCCAACTACCAGTAGCTTTATTTAACGTAAAGAGTCGTTCAATGAGATAACCAGCCGCGACCACTAGTGCACCAATACCCGTTCTAATTAAAGCCTTTTTCATGAAGATTAGACTCTTAGTGAAAAGCCCAACAACACCGTTAGCCGCAATCATCTTAGCGATAAATATACCGCCCATATACGCGCCGAATAGAGTAGCGGAAATTAAGAGTACGTCAAAATTATTAATGACCACATTGGCGAAGTCTATCATCGCTTCCTTAACCTTAGTCACCACCGCGCCGATTTTCGCCAACTCTTCACGAGTGATACCCATTAACGGCGCGAGATCGGCAAATCCCTTACCTGACTTGACCATGACAAGAGTGAGAGTACCGACAATGGTTATGAAGGCGGCAAGCATAGCACCCCACGCACCGAACATCTGGACGACTTGCGGTACGTTTTGTGTGAGTGCTAGGATTGCAGATTGGCCACCCGCGATTTGAACACTTAAATCCGATAGCTGAAAACCGACACCTTGGATAATACGGCGATTAGCGCTCATACCCTTCATGAAACTACCGTTAGAACGACGAACACCGTTCTGTGCGGCTCGAACACCTTTCAAGCCCTTAGTGACACCTGTGAGTGCTGATCCTGTGTGGTTAGTCGCACCGACCCGAAGATTAACACCCTTCATTGCCATTAGCTTGATCTTTCGTCGTTACATATGTTTAAATAGGCTACATGCTCTATGATCTTACCGTAAGGCCAATTCCACACAATATCAATGTCCGTCCCTATTTCAAAAGCGATCCTGAAACATAAGAGACGGACAGGATCGTTTAGGAGTTTCCCTTTTGGGAATCCACTTTGCCGTCGAAGTCAGTATCATCGCTAAAGGCGTCGCCAAACAAAGTATGAAAAATGTCACTAACATCTGATATTCTCATACGCTTCATTATCGGCCCGTCAACAGCAAGAGCAAATGCTTTATTTCCGTCTTCGTCCTTAGCCTTAGTACATATGATGTTAACCATACCCGCTAAGTTAGTAGACTGCGAAAAATTAGGATATTTACGCTCAACTACGTCAATATCCGCTGGTGAGAGTGGCTGTGCGAACAATTTTAATTCGACCTCACCAATCTTACCTTCCCATTCACGGTCGTCATACGATCCGACTTCGGCCTTTAGTGCATCAGTAAAACGGCCCATGATTATACAGCCCCGATTGTTACAGAACCGTTATTGCGGATATTGTAAGATGTCTTAACAATATCGCCAACGGAAGTAGACAGGCCAACGGACGTAACCAAAAAGCTACCTTCAATGGCCGTCAGACCAGTTGTGTTACCTTCGGTGTAAAGCGTAAGGTCAGCGTCATCACCGAGAACCAAAGCCACCTGACCAGGGTCAGCGGGGTCACGCTGGACAGAAATTGAACCAGACGCCGATTTTTGACCAGCACACACACCTGTCCAGTCATTACCCATGACATTTACATCAAGTTCATTAACTGTCATTTCGAGATCGAATGATTCAATTTCACCGACGACACTAGCACCAACGCTAATCGCACCGTCTTTACCTTTATATCGGGCCATGTTATTCTCCTATGGTTTATTCAATAATTGTTTCAGGGTCACTTCGACTGATACGGTATTCCAAATCAAAACGCAATACCAAGCCACCCATAATATTCCCACTCGATCCATCGTCAACAAAATTGACCTGTATCAGTTCAGGAACTTCCTCTAAAAGATCGCGCCAGTCATATTGCTCAATTGCCGCAATGACACGAACCTCATCCGTATCTAGTAGATCATCAATTTCTTCTTCATCGGCAGAGCGCTGAACCCTAAGGTATAAACTAGCAATGTGAATACGCGCACCGTCGTCACTTCCCGCATAGTTCATAACTTCATCAGAAC
>JAUMHO010024655.1:0-40096 GCA_032360965.1 Ulva armoricana
TATCCAGTTCCATAGCGCTACCATGCCGTCGTGCGATGTTGGTGGAAACTTAGGATGTGAGCGATAGGTCGCTTACAGAGAAAAAGCTCAAACAAGCCACTCAGAGCGAGCGCAAGAAGAACAAACAACTTGAGAAGGAGCTTGCCCGTAAAGAGAAGGCTCTAGCGGAGGCAGCAGCGTTGCTGATTTTGCGAAAAAAGCTGGATGCGCTGTTCGAGGACCCCGAGGACGGGAAGTGAGCTTGGAGCAGCGCCAGAGCATAGTTGGACACCTCGAACAGGCACGGGCCAATGGCGCCCGATTGCACACCGCCTGCGATGTTGCAGGCATTGATCCTGCGACCTATCGCCGATGGCAGAACAACGGTGTCGTTGTGGCTGACCGTCGAGCAACAGCGATACGCCCCGTACCGGTTAGCAAGCTGTCAGTTCTAGAACGCAAGATGATCTTGTTAACTTGTCATCTGCCTGAATTCCAGAGCCTGCCACCCAGTCAGATCGTGCCAACGTTGGCAGACTTGGGCAGGTACATGGCCAGTGAATCAACCTTCTATCGTGTACTACGGGAAGCTAACGAGCAGCATGATCGTGGCAGGGCAAAATCGAGAACCAAGAGAGCCAAGCCTGAAGAGTATAATGCCACCGCTCCTAACCAGATTTGGTGTTGTGATGTGACCTGGCTTCGCTCAGCAGTTAACGGTAGGTACTATTACCTGTACATGATGATGGATGTGTTCAGCCGTAAGATCACGGCTTGGGAAGTTCACGAGACAGAGTCTGGTGAGCTGGCATCAGAGCTACTGCGACGCGGAGTACTTGCCGAAGGTTGTGCTGACACACTTCAGGTTCTACACGCAGACAACGGCGCTATACAGCGCTCATCGACACTCAAAGCGACGATGGAATGGTTGGGTATTGACCCCTCGTATAGCCGCCCTACCCCCTCGACATACGCGTTCTGAGTCGGTTTATCAGGCTGTATGTATAATAGAGTAATCTGGTTTTCCGTAGCCCAGTCAACGACTGCTTGAGCAATGTATTCTGGCCAGTTGTCGCACCTGATAGCTGATGGTTTTCCTCGCCATTCAATGTTGTTTTCCAGGCTACGAATAACACGCGATGAAGGTTACGATAGATCGACTTCAACACCCAGCCCCTCGCGGTTGTAGTCATCAATAACGTTGAAGGTTCGTAGCAATCTGCCATCAAAAAGCGAGTCACTCATAAACTCCATGGACCAGACTTGATTGATAACTGTTGCTAGTGCCAGCGCCTCAGGTTTTTCACGAGTGATTCGACGCCTCGGTTTGATTCGCAGATTAAGCTCTAATTCTCGGTAAATACGATGTACACGCTTATGATTCCAGCTGAACCCCTTCACGTTACGCAGGTACAGAAAACACAGTCCGAAGCCCCAACGTTTGTGGGTTTTAGTCAGGCTTAGCAGCCAGTCAGAAATGCGTTCGTTTTCTGCATTGTTCTTGGGCTTGTGGCGGTATCCGCTTTCGCTGATCGAAAAACAATCGCAAGCGAAGCAGATGTTGAGCGCTTGTTCTGACAGTGCTGCTCTGGCCATCTCTTTACGTTGAGATGGCCCTAGAGCTTTTTTATCACTTCCTCCCTGATATCGGCTTTAAGCTTTTCTTCGGCGTACATCTTCCTCACGCGGCCGTTTTCCTCTTCAAGCTCTTTCACCGCTTGATCAACGAGGCGTCCGTTCCACCGAACTTACAGCACCATTTATATATCTGAGCGCTGCTAACGCCGTGCTCGCGGCATAGATCCGGAACTTTGGATCCTTCCTCGTTCTGCTTCAAAATAGCCTTGATCTGGCTGTCGGTAAATCGTGATTTACTCATTGAAATCTCCTGCAGGTAAAGTATGCAGAAATCTCAACTTATTCGTTCAGTGGTTTTAGGGGATGATTACAGTAATAACTTACTTTCACCATATTCCCTATAGCTGCCCACCATCTAAAGCAAACAATATTCCCCCAGCCATCCACAACAATCTAACTGGATTACTATTGTGCTGCGGATCGTTATATCTAAAATATTCAACCCATCGGTCTCTAAGCTCTGGGCTAAGTGCCGCTGATAACGCATGACCATGTGCAGATGACCAAACTGATGCATCTACATCACCGGTCCCATCAGTCCAATGCGAGAATCCGGCGGGTGTTTTAAACATTTTTTCATCTAACAATCTTTTATAGCCGTCTAAAACTTCGTCCATCAAACCACCCGGATCGTACTCAAGCTGCTTTGCCCTCATAACACTGTACATAAGGTCGCCTGCATGCGACGTATCACCGATACCGTACTTTAGGTTGTAGTTTGTCCAATTAGGAATTGCACGAACACCGTCTACCTCCATTTGCAAAAAGGTAGGGAAAAATCCTCCAAACGCTTTTAATAGGTTTGATCCACTTGTAGTTGTTACAAAGTCTGCATATTCGTTATTGCCTGGACTAGAGTGTGCCTGATCCAACCCCATTGCAATAAGGGCCCATCTACCAGCAAAACCTAGCAGCAGGCTGCCCCTCGAACTTCTAATCCGTCCAGCCGAGTGAATATCATGCCCATATGTCCACTTTTCCCAGACATCGTGTCGAAGAAAATTCACAAACATATCAGTTGTACCAGGAATACTTTCGTATCCTGTACGTTTCATTTCAATCAATATATCAGCAATACCTGCCGCCGCTCTCCACTCATGATGTTCTAAATTTATTAAATGACTAAGACTGTCAAGACCACCGTACCAGTCAAGATAATCATCGTCATCGATGTACCTGCCAGAATCAATCCACTTCCGACCTAAACGTATGGCCGTGTCGAGATAAGCCTGATCATCGGTTATACGATATAACTGTGCTAATCCATTCATGGCCGCCTTTCCATGATATCCCTGATCCGTATTCAAAATTGACCCACTGAATACGTACCAATCATCAAAATTTGTAAGTGCAGAATCAGCATCTGCCTTTATAGCAATAAAGTCATCCGAATAATTCTGAGCTTCAACAATCAGATTCTCTTCGACCACATCAGCGCTGTCAGTAACAGATGCCACTGGAGCCGCACCAATGGAGAATGTCGCCTCAACAATATCAGAATCGATACCAGGTGCAGTTGACTTGACTGACCAGATCTTGTCGCCTTGTACGGAGTCAACATCAGCACTCAAAATTTCAACTGAACATTGCCCCTCATTTGAACAGTCTGAGTTTGACACCAGATTAGAGCGGTAGACAAGCTCATGTGTATCAACCGCGACTACGGCAACTTCATAGCTGGTAGCAGCCTCCAGAAGCACTAAAGGAACCGACCAGACTAGCTGAATTGATTGTCCGAATGGCAAGGTTTCACCGTCTACCGGCGCGATTGGAGCCGGGTTGTAGTCAACAATAGTGGCTGCAAATTCTGCGACCGCAACAGGAGCACTACTCCCTCCTGATTCTATCTCCGATACTATCGGATTTTCAGTGGAGGGTGTAACCCCATTTGTTACTGTTTCGACTTCTAAGTCGACTTCTAGATCGACTTCAGAGGGTTGCGCAGCCTCGATACTAGGTTCCTGGGCTGACGTCACGGAACCGCCCGACAGAGCTGAACTTGTGATCGCGGAACCAATCTCAAATCTTGATCCTTCGATATCAGGGGATGAATCTGTGGGCACGGTCACGATTTCGACGTTTGGATTGGCTGTTCCTAGCTGCACAATCGGTAAATCTGTTGAGCTTGTTGCGACTGAAGAATCTCCAACCGGATTCACCTCTGGGGATGAATCTGTTGCCACGATCACGATTCCGACGTTCGGATTGGCTGCTCCTAGCTGCACAATCGGTGACCCTGATGAGTCTGTTGAGCTTGTTGCGACTGAAGAGCCTCCAGCCGGATTCACCTTTGGGGATGAATCTGTTGCCACTGTCACGACTCCGACGTTTGGATTGGCCGCTCCTAGCTGCACAACCGGTGACCCTGACGAGTCTGTTGAGCTTGTTGCGACTGAGCCACCCCCAAGCGGAACCACTTCTGGAATAGACAACTCAGCTGCGCTGGATGATGGCGACGCACCAATTTGAGCAGCATTTTGGATACCGCTATCAGAGCAAGCTCCAAGAGCGAGCACTGTCGTGCACAAGACTGTCTTAGCAGTCGTAGGATACAGTTTAGCCATGTTTTATTATTATTATTGTTGGCATGCATCATCAGCTGAAAGAGCCGCAATACAAGTTCCATTGATACTGTATTCGTCATTCCTAAAGAGTTTCTTAAACAGAAATTCCGCTCCACCACAAAATGTTGGCATGGTGTCACTTAATATTTATTTTTCTGGTACGTAGTCGCATTGAGTAATCTGGCTGCTTCACACTTTTCTACGGAAGGCACAACCAATTCGAATAGCTGGGTAAAGATCAGTTCGATAATTCAATAGTTGAGCGTTGTGAAGCTGTTGCACACGAAACAGGCAGCATTCTAACTGTGAAGGGATACACAAACGAAGAAGCTTCCTTGCTCTAGCAAAACTCATTTTCCGCACTTAATCGCATGCTTGAACAATAGAATTGACGTTAGTCATGACCATGCCTGACGGCCCTGCCAAACATCGGTAAAATATGGCTTGCAAAACCTACAAAACCGGCTCAAATAGATGAACATCCTCATACTTGCTCCACATCCAGATGATGAAGTCTTAGGTGCAGGCGGGTCTATCGCAAAACATGTGGCTGCTGGGGACTGTGTGACCGTAGCAGTACTCACTGGACATGGAGATACGCCTCACCCAATATGGCCTAAAACTGCGTGGGACTCTGTTCGTGGCGAGTGCAAGGAAGCCGCGACTGTATTGGGAGTCAGTCAATTAATATTCAGCGAGTTGCCGGCAGCCTGCCTAGATAATATACCGAGTTGGCAAACAAACAAAAGCGTTCAAGAAATTATCGAAGAGACGGCTCCAGAACAACTTTACATCCCCTTTGCCGGTGATTTGCATCGCGATCACGGAGCAATTGCTTACGCAGCATCAGTAGTGGCCCGTCCCTACCTTCCAACTGGAAAGGCGATCAAACGCATCGTTGCATACGAAACACTCTCAGAAACTCACCTTGCCCCTGCTTACCTTGAACCGGCATTCCAGCCAACCTATTTCGTTGACATATCAGAATATCTAGAACTCAAGCTCAAAGCCATGCAATGCTATAACTCCCAACTCAAGGACAACTGGAACCCTCGCTCACTTCGCGCTCTAACTGCGCTGGCACATTTGCGGGGTTCTCACATTGGAGTAGAATCCGCAGAAGCATTTATAATTCTTCGTGAATTGGGTTAGTCCGGAGTATTCACATGATTAGCCCAAGCTGGAAAAAAAATGTATTCGATATTTTGGCTTCTTTGTTGGCTATATTAGTATTGTCACCACTACTTTTAGGGCTATATTTGATAGTACGTGTGACCTCTCCCGGGCCTGTGTTGTTTCGACAAGTTCGAGTCGGCTTGAATGGGTGTCAATTCGAGATTCTTAAATTCCGAACAATGACGGTCGACGAGAAAAGAGTGGAAGCACAAACTCATGTGCATAGTGAGGGTGTGACAGTTGTTGGTAAGTTATTGCGTCGGTTTAAGCTAGACGAGTTGCCGCAGTTGTTCAATGTATTGCTAGGTCATATGAGCATAGTTGGTCCGCGCCCTTGCCTACCCTCTACACTGGAAATTATGGACGAACAGGCTAAAAAACGCTTTTCAGTCAAACCTGGTCTAACCGGATTGGCACAAGTCAATGGCAACGCTTGCATTGAGTGGACCGATCGTTGGAAGTATGATGTCCATTATGTTGAGCAACGTTCAGTGTTAACGGATCTCAGAATAATTCTGAAAACCGTTCTGGTCGTGCTTTTTGGTGAAGAGAGATTCCGGAAATTATTTGATCATGCGAGTTCTACTGATAGGAACCGTTGAGAGTACAGAGCGTACTCTACTCAAGCTTATCGAGCATAAGCTGAATCTTGTGGGCGTGATGGGCTATCAACCGAAAGATGTCGATAGGGTAAGTGGATATGTTGATCTTTCCTCTATCGCTAATAATAATTCGATTCCCTTCCTAAGTTTTCGCAACGTAAATGATCACTTCGAAGACGTGGTCAATTTCAAACCAGACATAATATTTGTCGTCGGTTTGTCTCAGTTGATTTCCAACAAAATCATCTCATTGCCACAACACGGCTGCGTAGGTTTTCACCCAACCCACTTACCCTCAGGAAGAGGGAGAGCACCGATTGCTTGGTTGGTGCTAGAGCAGCAGTCTGGCGCAGCCAATTTTTTTCGCATCGGTGATGGTGTAGACGATGGCCCCCTATACGTGCAGCAGCCATTTCAAATAAGCGAACAGGACGATGCAGGCAACGTTTGCGAGAAACTATTCAAAGCAATGGATATCGCTTTAGATCATTGGCTACCCAAGCTGTCATCAGGCAACTTAACTTGTGTCAAACAGGACGATTCAAAAGCTACTTGGTTCGCAAGACGTACTCCTGAAGACGGCGTCTTAGATTGGCACAAATCAGCAGACGAATTAGTTCGGTTAATCAGGGCCTCATCCCGCCCTCATCCAGGAGCATTTACCTACTGCTCCGATTCGCGAATTGTTATTTGGCAAGCCCATGCCTGCGATGAACTCGCAATCAAAGGCGTCATCGGGCGGATAGTACTCATTGAGGATCCAAATAGCTTTGTTGTCCAATGCGGGACTGGCTTACTACGTGTTACAGAGTACTCAGTGGTAGACAATGAATTTTGGCAGCCCAAAGTTGGGTTGAAACTTGGATACGACACCGAATCTGAAATTTTTCAATTGCGAAAACGCTTAAACGAGCTAGCCGCTAAAATAGAAAACTAACAGTACTCCCAGTTAAGCCACCACAAACAATTCAGGAAGCCACTACGCGTTTCCCGGATTGATCCGTGAATGGCGATACCTCCGTCGCTTCTTCGATTTCCCCTTGTTACTGAACAGTTGCGTCCTCTCTCGAGACTGCTGATACCAGTTTCCAAACAATCCAAAAGCAAACCAAAGTGGCATCCAAACAAAAAATGCCGAAAACATTCCCATCACCAAAACCGCAAATAAACACAAAAGTCTGAACAAACTGTACGTTTGATCGCTATAAATTGATGAGTGTTTAGATCTAAATGAATGCGATATTTCCAGATAAATAGATAACAAAAGGCAAAGAAATATCACAAATCCAAACAAACCCAAGTGAGTAAGAATTGACAACGTGCTGTGTACATACGTCCCCGGACCCGTTGTCATTAACTCTATCTGTGTATGACCGAATATTGGATTCTGCATGAAATGCAAATAGAAATTCTCACTGAAAATTTGTTCACGAGAATCTACCGATGAAACTTCGCCAGAACCAAAACCAGTTATACGAAGTGCATCAGTTTCAATACCAAGTAATTGCAAAAATGTCTGACCAAATATTGTCATGACACCTAGCCCTATCAAACTGGCAAATAACAGCTTGAACACCAAACCACTAAACACTATATTCAAAATACTGGTACGACGAATTTTTCGATTTGCGGTCGAGCCTGTAAGTATCAAAGACAAATATACGAATAAAACGCCGACAGGAACAACCAACCCTTTGTTACTCCCGAGCAGTTGCGATGTAATGGCATAAACTCCACAAATCCCCATCAGTAGAAGTGTTGGCAGTACCCCGAAACTGAAACGTTTTCGTTTAGACGTTGATGCTAGGACGCACACTAGCGAAGTTATTGCGAGAAACTGGATAGAAAAAAGATCTCCCACCCGTTGATAGCTATCAGTTTCGTCCACGAGGAATACATCGCCAGATACACTCCCTCTGTGGGTCATGAATACAATTATCGCTAACCCAAGAACCAACAACGCGTACATAACGGTCAATAGGTAAAGCACACCATCTGAATTTGTATCCTGCCGCAGATCGTAAATGGTAGCTAGTGCTTGCGATATAATTAGACCCAAAAAAAACGAGAACAAAACACCCGAATTCGTACCCCAAGTTAAACGATGCACCTGATATGAGCTGCCAGTTTCCGCATAGAGCTTTGCAGAAAAGTAAACAAAGAAAGTGGCCAGTATAATTGCGGTTATACGCCACAATACGAAGTTAGTGAGATTTCCCGAAAGAACTAGCAGAACTCCAAATATCCCTACGAACAAAATCAGAAATTCAAAACCATAAGATCCACCTATCGTTCTCGTGTTTACAAAAACATATAGTGTGAAAAAGGTGAGTATTGCAAAAGACAATATTGCTCTGGCAAAATTCATACTGTTGTCCTCAGGGGTGCTCGCACTGCCAAAACCTCCGAATACTTGTTCATGCAGATCCGATCACTTATTTGTGTTGTCCATTTCATAAACATCTAGCTTGAACATCCCAACACTGTTCAAAGACATAATGTAACTCGCCTCAGGAAACACATCCATTGATAGTCCATCTCGTACCAAAATATAATCTGGCGAAAACAAGCTCATTACTTCTTCAAATTTGCCGTCATCTAAAACGTTCAGCATTACAGGCATCGCTCTGACCGGGCGCAATGTATAAATCACGGAAAGCCACCCTCCGAGATTGTTCCCCACCATAGCAACTCGCGATGTGGGAGGAATAAATGCTAGTTGTTCTGAGAGTTCTGCAAGTGCAAATTGTTCCGTCCGGCTATCGATTCGCAACTTTCGAATCATCGTAATATCAATAGCTAAATAACCAACCAGCAACAATATCAGCAGTTCCACGCCCAATTTCAAGCGGCGCCATGTCGAAATCCATAATACCGTGCAAGCAATAGCCGCGGGTGTAATCAGGAGCTGATAGCGAACTTGATTTTGCGTTAGGACGATCATACAGCCATAACTGATCATGAACAAAGCGCAAGCGAACAAGAATCCAAAAGGATGCCTGCGAAAACTGAATAATAATGCCACTAATGCTACCAATCCTACATTAGTGACCAGGTATATAGGGGTTTGAGAAGATGGCACGAACTGGGCATTTAGTGCATATTTCAATTTTTCCCACATTAACTCCACTGAAATAGCCGGAACGGTATCCGATAGTTGCCAGACCGTATTTGAAACACCGGGGACTGATGCACTTACTAGGGTCTTAATGTCTGTAGGCATCGACGTGGGAAACCACACATTTTTCATCGAATAGGCAATAAAAACAGAACACATCACTAGGGCTGCCTCGAACCACTTCCGCCTGTGAGCTACTGTATATATGGAGTAACAGCCGCCCACGACCAGATACATAGGGTGAGACAGTGCACCAATCGCCAGAGCACTGAGCAAAAGTGCGATCCTGATCATAGAAAGATTCTCAGCGACAACTGAAAACAGAACAACCGCGCTTAGGAAGCAGAAGAACATTTCTTGAAGAAAATTCCCTGCTAACCAGATGTGCACAGGGGTTAGCAAAAATATGATGGTGCTCGAGTATCCCCACAGTGCATTGGAAAGCCGCGCGACAGTAAGACCTGTGAGCATCGCGGCCAACAAGAAAAACAATATATTCAAATACTGCCAGGCAGCCTCAGGCCCAATGAGGCTAGATACCCACGAGACTATGTGCAATAGCGGACCATTGTGCGCAAAATAGCTAGCCTGATCTGCACTGCCCGCTCTAAGAACAGCACCGGGGAAAATAGTATTGGTGGTGGGTGGCAGGTCGTTCGCCAGCGTCTCGACATCGGCTAAATACCAATATTGATCAGTACCACGTACGCCTTCCACAAACAACAACAGAGCCCCCACAACGAGCACAACACTGAGAATGGTGATAAATCTCAGCTTGGTTCTCATTCCCTGAAAAATTACCGACTCGCTATGGGATCTGAACGATTGCACGATGCCTACTATCAACACGTTAACCTCGACTACTCTAGTTTAACTCAGCCATCAGCCGTTTAGAGGGGGCCCTAAACGCATCAAACATCTGAAAGCAGTCTTGCGTACAAATCAAAAAGCTTAGTCCGCTCCGCAAGCCAAGAGTATCTATCCAGCACAGCTTTGTTACCACGCATAGCCATTTCTTGCATTCGAGCTGGATCGTCTCGTAGCGATATGACTGCATTAGTTATCTCTTGAACATCTTCTGGGTCAACGGCAACGCCGCAATCATCCTCACTAACAATTTCTTGCCACAATGGGAAATTCGAACACACTACCGGCAAGCCGAACAGCATGTACTCAAACAGCTTGATAGGTAGAGCTTCATCGTATCCGTATCCTGGCAATAGGACTACAAGACCAATCGCCGGTTGACGACAATACTCACGTTCAACCTCGTCCTTGGACAACACCCCCAGATAATCTACCCATTGCCATCCCGGCATCTGCTCTAGCACTTCCATCGCTACGCCACGTATAGGGCCCATTAGGCAAAGTCGCGTTTGAATCCTACCCGCGAGCTCTACCATCTGTCGCAGTCCACGAGCATCAGCAATGGTCCCTGCATAGCAGAGCCTCACGTCCTGCCCACTACCGTCTGTGTAGCGCTGCTCAATAGAATCAATGGAATTCGTTATTGGATAATTACGAAGTAACACTGGCTCCTTCCCACCCGCCTGAGAGAATCTCGTTAAGATCGTTGGCGTGGTACAGACACAGGCTGCGAGTCTGCGCGCGGCAAAACGCTCAAAAGCGGCTACCGTACGTGAAACTGGCTTTCTTAGACGAGCATGTATCCACGACTTAGCAAGCACATCATTGGGTAGATCCTCATGCACGTCGTAAACTACACGTTTACCCAAAAGACAAAGAACTAACGCTACACCCAGTAGCTCCGGGTCATGGTAATGATAAATGTCTGCCTTCTGCTGTAAAGCCACAAACAGCATTTTAGGCTGCGCCAAGATAATGCGTTTGATTCGTCCTCTGTAACCTCCGATGTCTATCAGTTGAACATCTTTATCCTTCTCATCGCCCAGACCATCGTTAATCAATAAAGTAACTGAATAACCTTCTTCGGCCAAGCTAGCGCATTGTTTGTGGAAAATTCGACCATCTTTTCTGGGATGAACTGTAGACAGCTGACATATGTGCTTATTCATAATCAGCCTTAACAAACTCAGATAGATGCAAGATCGACCCTAATTGAATTAATCTCGTACGAATCAAAGTGTCTGCCTCCGATTCTCGATTACTTCAGACAACGATTCCACAATATATGCCTGATCATCCTCCGACAAATCAGCACTCAT
The DNA here is from genome assembly GCA_032360965.1 of Ulva armoricana. Taxonomy (NCBI): domain Eukaryota; kingdom Viridiplantae; phylum Chlorophyta; class Ulvophyceae; order Ulvales; family Ulvaceae; genus Ulva; species Ulva armoricana. The sequence goes on from JAUMHO010024655.1 coordinate 11,264, forward strand.
GGGCAAACTCATCACACGCTTAGCCACTGAAGCGGACACTGGAGTGCAATCCGGACAACACAAATGCCTATAGGCAGGTTGCTCATTTAGCGGCACTGGGTAGTGAACAGCCGTTGGTATGCCTCGCTCTTTTAGTGCGCTTTGCACACTGTCTCGATCATCTACAAACACTGTGTACTGTGCGAACACACTATTTCGATCTTCCTTCTGAATCACTCGCTCTATACTCGCCTCATCCATCATTGAGTTGTAACGCTGCCCAATGAGCAGTCTCTGTTCCACTTCCCAGTCAAACCGCTCAAGCTTAGCCAGCAAAATAGCGCATTGCAGCGTATCCATTCTGCCGCCAACACCCACTCGAGTATGCACATACCTCCGACTTTGACCATGTACACGAATCTCCCTGCACGCCTTTGCAATCTCATCATCATGGGTGAAAATAGCTCCACCGTCGCCGTAGCATCCCAGTGGCTTACTTGGAAAAAATGACGTGCAGGCAATTTTAGAAACGTTGCAGCTCTTGGCTCCCTTATAACTAGCCCCAAAACTCTGTGCGGCATCTTCAATAACGGTCAATCCGTGCTTCTCAGCCAACTCGTTAAGCTGTGCCATATCGCAGACTTGCCCGTACAGACTGACAGGGATGATTGCACGTGTATTTTCCGTGACAGCGGCCTCAACAAGAGAGACGTTTATATTGCAGGTATCAGAGTCAACGTCGACGAATACAGGTTTAGCCCCTAACAGAACGATCACTTCAACCGTTGCTATAAAGGTAAATGGTGTCGTTATTACTTCGTCACCGGGCCCAATATCCAATGCCATCAGGCTGATCAACAGGGCCTCTGTGCCACTAGCCACTGTGATGCAATAAGGTGCGCCTGTGCAAGACTCGAGCTCTTGCTCTAATTCGCCTACTTCAGGCCCCATTATGTATTGGCCATGCTTAAGCACGGCATCCATTCGTGCCCGAACGCGGGGCTCAATAGCCGCAAACGATTTTTTAAGATCAATGAAAGGAATCTGACGTGTCACTTTCTAACCAACTTATGTAGACATGAATGCAGTTCTACAACCTTCATACGTCGCGCATGCATACACCATCAACCAAGCGATATTTCTCGCTTGACAACGGACATTTTGCTTCACCGTTTCCAGTCAAAGGGAGATCTAAAGCACCTCCAAATTCACTCATCCAGCCAATTTGTTTTGCAGGCACACCCACGTAGGTAGCGTAATCTGGAATATCTGTTTTAACCACCGCACCAGCCCCCACAAAGGCGTAACTACCCACGGTAACGCCACATACAATGGTGCAGTTAGCGCCAAGAGTGGCACCTTTTTTCACATATGTATCTCTGAATTCATCCTTACGCTCTACTAGTGATCGCGGGTTGTAGACGTTTGTAAAAACCATACTAGGACCACAAAAAACACCCTCTTCAAGTGTGACATTGTCGTAAATGGATACATTATTTTGTACTTTGCACTTATCGCCGACAATAACGCTGTTGCCCACGTATACGTTCTGCCCCAAAGAGACACCTGCACCTATGACGGCGCCACTGCATACATGTACGAAGTGCCAAACGCGAGAGTCGTCGCCAATCTGGGCGCCATCGTCAACGATAGCTGAATCATGTTTCTGGTAAGCCATTTAGTTTTGCAACCTTGCTTTGGTATCAGGAGTTTGCGCGATTAAGAAGCGGATGGTATTCCCCTGTTAGTGGAGATAACGAAGCGTTTCGAATATGCGCTACTGTTTCAATGGCCACTCTATTCTCTTCGAGGCCAAAGCCTCGGCCAGCGAGAATCTCCTGATAACTCACAGTATGTAAATCGGTGAATCCTCCTGAGAATTCAATCTCCTCCTCATCAACTGTTATCGAGCGGTGTGTTCGACCACCTACCTCCTTAACAGTGGCAGGTAAATCATGCTCATCAATAGACAGGAACCAGCGCACGCGAGCATTTGTATATTCCAGATAACCGGCTGCTTTGGTCGGTTCATTGATATGAACCAGATTGGACTGCAATTCACCGAATACAAAGTGCAACATATCGTAAAAGTGCACGCCGATGTTAGTGGCTATGCCACCAGACTTGGAGAGATCCCCTTTCCAAGATTGCAGATACCATTTACCACGAGATGTGATGTAGGTCAGATCGACATCAAATTTACTATCTTTGGGTTGAGCTGCTACTTTTTCTTTCAACGCTACTATTGAGGGATGCACTCTCAATTGCAAAATTGTATTCACTTTCTTACCAGAATCTTTTTCCACGTCCTGCAACCCATCGATATTGTGGGCATTGAGCACCAGAGGTTTTTCACAGATTGCATCGGCACCTGATCGCATCGCGAATCTCATGTGCGAATCATGCAGATAGTTAGGAGAGCAGATAGAAATAAAATCTATCGGCTTACCACTTCTTCGTAGCAGATCTACATGCCTGTCGAATCGCTCGAATTCCGTAAAATAATCTGCTTCAGGAAAGTAGCTGTCAATGATACCCACGGAATCATTTTTATCCATCGCTGCGACCAGAACGTTCTTAGTATCCCGGACGGCGATCATATGACGTGGAGCAATGTATCCAGCGGCACCGATCAATGCAAAACTTTTCATACTCCTCCGATGTAACGACTGAAAATTGGCATATTTTTCACCATTGATTGTGTTACCGACCGACAAGATCGAGAAGCGAACGATAGCGCATCCAAGGCCGAACGAGTTGAGATGACTCACTCAATACACAAAACTCAGTCGGCTCTAGATCCCCTTTTGAACTAATAGTCTGATGCTATGCAAACGGACACGCAGCTGTGTTCCAAAGCACTAAGCTGGCGCTAAAATCATAATATTTGGATCTAGCGTCGCAAACTTGGGCAATTCTACCAGCGAATCCAGCCGTTGCTCAGGATGAGCGACAATTTCAATCAATCGCTGCTTAATCTCGTGAGGCTCACAGTCGATCAGGGTATCGCGTAATCCACTAAGCTGTTCTTCGAGAGTGGTCCAGGAGAGATAACGTTCATTGGCGCTCATCACTTTTGCCACTGACGTCCTCTCACAGCTTTCGTCAATAAAAAGCTCTTCGTACAGCTTCCCTGACGACATAGCTCAGAGCCTATAGAGCCACCGCCACCAGGAACCAGAATAGATTTACCCCGTACAGCATCCTGCAGCAGCACTGGATCAGGTACCACTTGGTTACGACCCAAAATATCAGTCACCGAAACTTCGAGAATCTCGTTGATCGCAGCTTGCCCCAAGACAAGCTCAACAAAGCTTGGAGATGTTTTGAAAGGAATATCCAATTGCTCCAGCCGGTTGTAGATATCGGAGTATTCAGTTGAATCTACCGACGGTATTGCAATTACTATTTCGCTAGCTTCCAATCTCGCCAACTGCGATAAAAGGTTCAAGGCACGCCCGTCTAAAACTGGCGTCCCCATGATCGTAGTGCCTACAAGAGATTCGTCATCATCGATTAAACACACAGTTCGCGACTCACTCCCACCACTGAGCATAGCGGCCAATTGCTTGCCAGCGGCACCCGCACCGAAAATGGCAATTGGCACACCTTTGTTGTTGTCACTAAAGCAACCTTTCCAGATCAAACGAACGAGACACCAGGCAGCTCCCAAAACAAGCCCATCAATTATAAAAACAGACCTAGAATTAACTCCCTCCGGAGGAAGCTGGTATAACAACCCTAGTAGCAAAGTAGCGGAAATTAGCACGCCCTTGGCAGCCTGCAGAAACAGACCAAATGTTGAGGAACGCACTATCCAGCGATACACGCCGAGACCAGCGAAGACGAACACAGTAATCGGCGATAGCAGTAAAAAATGCATCGACAGATGCCGCACATCGACGTCTACTGTGCCGAAGCGTAGCGCGTATGCGACCCACAGGGCGAACACCACTAGCACGCAGTTGAACGCCATGCTGATGGCTTGTTTACGACCTCTGCCAGTGGCTGACACATTGCGAGCAAGGATCCTGATGACCGCTGGGATATGGCTTGATGGAGCTATTTGATGTTGCATGGCCGATTAGAGGCATTTCCAAGTCGCTTTGTGTATACAAAGTACTAGCGCTTTACTTTAAAGCCAATCTCACCCGATAATTGTATCGGTTCACACGATTAAAAAACGGTAATTGTGCCGTGCGCTCACCTATCGTGTGGCAGGGTTGTACTCTCTACAGCGACTAAGACGGCACGTCCAAACCTAATGTATAGCCAGCCAGTCACGGAATGCGAACTCACCACCCAATCCTCGTGAACCATGCTTCTTTTTGATCTACTTACCACCACAGGCGAATCAAATCGCCAGCAGTTTAGCGAAGTCAGAATTGTGACAAGCGTCGAATCCTCAAGAAACGTTTAGTCCAAGAGCCCAAAGCCGTTACTGTTGGTGCTTTGTACGGTAACATGCTCCGGTCACACCCCACGTACAGAACCAAGCTCAATGCGTCCATGAAATTCGGATTCAAAAAAGGTAGCTATCGCCAAAATATCGCAGTACTGGCTTCTGGCACCGCTATGGCGCAAGCCATCCCCATAGCAATGAGCCCGGTTCTAACGCGCTTGTACTCTCCAGAGGACTTCGGCGTGCTAGCGCTCTATGTCTCAGTGGTGGCAATTCTCGCCACACTGTCCACAGCTCACTACGAACAAGCTATTACACTGCCATCAAGCAACGATGAAGCCGCCAGCATCGTCATCTTAACGATAAAAATCTGCGCTGCATTCAGCCTCGCTACGTTGCTAGTGGTAACCCTCTTTAATGCTCAGTTAGCACAACTATTAGGCCATGCGGAGATATCGCAGTGGCTCTATCTCCTGCCTCTGAGCATATTCGCAACAGGTGTATTCAGTGCCTACAAGTTCTGGTGCAACAGGCGAACACAATATAAGTCAATTGCTGCGCATTCAATACAGATCAGCATTGTTACAGTCACCGCTAACGTTCTTTTAGGGCTACTGAAGGTGCCCGGTGGCCAAATATTCGGCACTCTGACTGGAAGAGCTGTCTCAGCACTCTCGCTTTTTCGTAGCACTTCAAAACGGGATAAATCGTTACTTCAGCAACAATCGTTAGCAGAGCAGAAAGCAGTAGCGAAGCGGTTTAAGGCACACCCTATGTTCTTCCTGCCTTCGCAGTTAGTCAGTGTTGTGGCTCAGCAGATTCCCGTATTCATGATATCCAGCCTATTCCTGATTCAAACGGTGGGGTTCTTCTCTCTAGCGCTGCGGCTCGTAGCGTTGCCCACAGCCCTTATTGCCAACGCTATTGGCGATGTGTATCGCCAACGGATTGCTGAAGCCTACAACACTAACGGAGACTTCCATTCGATTTACGTTAACACCTTAAAAACAACCATTCTTGTCTCTCTCGTACCATTTTCCGTCCTTTATTTCACGGCACCAGATGTGTTTGCATTTGTGTTTGGGGATGAATGGAAAATCGCTGGTGATTACGCTCAAATACTGGTTGTTTCAACGTTTTTTTCGTTCATAACCACACCGCTGAATAAAGGCTCAATCGTTGTCAATGCAAAACGTTATGCACTTGTCTGGAATTTGGCTAGGTTAACCGCGTACTCTGGATTATGGGTTATTGCCTTGGCGCTGGACGTATCCATTGAGCAACTGCTGTGGCTCTGGGTGTTTTCAAACATCTGCTTATATGTCACAGATGCGTACTTCCAATACACGTTCTCGAAAGGCACTGAGGCCACTCGCTTATCCAATGAATGAATGAAGCGCCTAGAGATATAGCAGGACAATTCAACCAAGCTTTTTCTTAGCAACAGCAGGGACTCCGGCGTAGAGAGTGTGCGGATCTGTTGATCGTGTTACGCATGCACCGGCAGCAATTACACACCCTTTGCCTATAACCAGTGGTTCGTCGGCCGTTCCATTAAGTAGGTTAGCACCAGTGCCAATAAAAGCGCCTTCATGTATATGCACATTGCCGGACACATGAACGCCGGGTGATATGGTCACATAATCGTGAATAACGACATCATGGCCCACAGTGCAATCCAGGTTGATATGCACATGGCGGCCAATGTCGATATCCACAGTCAGAATACATCCAGCACAGATAATCGATCCTTCGCCGATCTTGTTTCTGTCGCTCATTGAGACTGAGGCGTGATGCAACGCTGGACTTGCAATCCCGACAGCCGACATCTTATTAGCAAGGAGACGACGCGTAACAGGATCTCCCACGCCGATAGTTCCATGGGCTGCTGGGAAACTTCGCTGACCTGCGTTTAGATCCAGCACCGGCCTCGGGTCTGGCCAGCCATCTGACGTTCCGTGGTGATCATCGATAAAGCAAACCACTTCCATTGCCAGGCCTGGAGATGTGTCAATTAGCCAAGCCACTTCTCGAGAGAATCCGCCTGCCCCATAGATCAATAGTTGCTCAGTCATGTCTACACTATCCCGTTAGTGAGGTCTATGGCACGTTCGCTATGGTTTCGCATGTGCTGCTAGCGGTATTAATTCCGGTGCCGCCATCGCAAAAATCAGGCGAGCCTGCCCCTCCATCGAGGGTATCGTCATTTCCATCACCAGAAAGATTATCCGCCCCGGCGTCGCCATAGAGTTCATCATTCCCTCCACTGCCAAAAAGATCATCATTACCATCACCGCCACGCAATTCATCATTGCCGCCGGCTCCAGTCAAGAAATCTTCACCTGCCTCGCCAAATAAGGTGTCATTGCCAGTTCCACCATTGATGACGTCATTGCCGGGACCCCCGTATACATCATCGTTGGATCCGTTGCCTTGAATGGTATCGTCGCCGTCTTCACCTTCAATGAAATCCCGACCATTTCCACCAATGATATTGTCGTTTCCATCGCCACCAAAAATGGTGTCTAGGCCAAAGCTGCCACGGATATCATCAGCATCTGGTCCGCCTGTTATCTGGTCGTTACCACCGCTACCACTAACAAACACCCCAGAGCCAACCGTGGCGCCGGGCCCGGTGTTGATGATGTCATTGCCAGGACCGCCTATTATTTCATCAACACCATTATCACCATTGAGTTCATCGATACCGGCGTTGCCAGTTATATTGTCGTCGCCATCTTGGCCAAAAACGAAATCATTACCGATACCACCCGACAAAACGTCATTACCAGCCCCACCAAAAATCGTATCGCTGCCAGCACCGCCGCGCACATCGTCGACACCAGAACCTGCGTCAACCCAGTCGTTACCATTGCCCGAGCTAATAATGTCGTCACCGCCCAAGGCACAAATAGTATCGTTACCGCCAAAAGAATTTATAATATCGTTCCCTGCGGTACCCAAAATCACATCATTTCCACCAGATGCACTGTCTCCATCAGCGATATAAACAGTGACCAGTTGGCCGTTGCAAAAGTCGTTGCCTCCTACGTCTACCGCGGTGTAAATACGACTGTCTGTAAACCACCCTCCGGTAAAGTACTGGACTCTAACTGTGACATGAACCATTTCTCCATTAGATGGCAACCCTATGAGCGTGCCACTAGTTGAAGATCCCGTTCCAGTCAGATTTGCGTAGTTCGCCGAGTTAGGAGCCGACCCGGCTCTCAACTGCCACGTATCAACAAAGTTCGGCGCCATGTTGTTAAGTTGCCAAGTAAAAGTTTCTACATCACTGAGCAACGTGCCTACCGCGGGCATTTGTAATACCGTTTGAGGGGTGCAGATTCCGTCATCATGAAGCGCCTTAGCCCAAGCCTTTGCCATGTGTCGCTCCCCGGTTGGATTCGGGTGAATACTATCAGCCTGCATAAAGCTTTGAAGGAACCCGGGACTTACGGGCACGGTTTCAATATCATCGCCATCAGATGCACGGTCGTTAACCATGATGGCCAGCTCCACCCTCAAATCGTCGATGTTTTCATTCACCGTAGCTGGAGCATTATTCGGAGGGTTGGTATCGAACCAAGGAATCAGGTCTGCCATATACACCTTGGCATTGGGGTTTGCCGTATATACCTCATCAATCATCTGACTTATACGGCCGATGGTACCTGTGCCGGTGTTGTTAGATGTGTCGTACACACCTGGAATAAAACTATTAAGACCGTTTGCCATATCGTTTGAGCCGACGTGCAGAAGAACCCTGTCTGGCGTGTTTATATCTAAATACTGGCGAACTTCAGGAATACCAAACAGCCCTGTGGACAAGAAATTAGCAGTGGAGTAACCACTGTGCCCTTGATGATTTCGGTTAGTAGCTATACAATTCGAGGGAATACTCCCACCATTAAATGCCCGATTGTTAACTCTATTTCCAACCATGGTTACGGCACTGCAGCTACCAAAGCTCTCAACCAACGGCGTTCTGTAACTACAGGCATTCAATCCTTCTGTGATTGAATCGCCCAAAGGCATGATGTCCACAGCACCAACAGATGCGCCTAGAACACTACCCAAGAGTAACCCGCCCCCCCATTGAATACCTTTTTTAAGGTACGGTTGACGGGCGATGGTTATGATGCGGTTAGCCGACGATTCCATATTTAGTACTACCCATAGGGGGTTATTAGGGGTTACACCGCAGGATACGCTATCACTGGCCGCGTGTTTGAGTGGTCGGCCAAAATTCCGCTCCACAAACTTGCAAACTACCCTCAGGTCTCTGCGATATTCCAACGGAGGCCGTTTTGATAAGTGCCTGCCAAGGCTCCAAAGCACAATAATTACGCTTTGGTACGATTTATCAATTATACGGCTGTGAGCGCTGGACAAGGCTCAAGACAATCCTCCAAGCTGAAAAAATCGATGATCAGCCAACCTTTCTGGTGCCATCATGACCTCGATTGCCAACCGAACTACCCGTATATCAACCGAGCATTCTGTGCGGTTTCAACCAGCTGGTTGACGTCCTGCAAAACCGAGCAAACTCGGTCAATATCTTCCTCGGTAAGCGTCGGATGACACAGAAACATCAGACTCTGCTCACCAAGCTCCCTGGCTATAGGAAGCCGCTTCTCAGGCCTGAAACCTGTTCCATCGAAAGCCTTCTCCATATATATCTCAGCACAGCTACCCGAATAGACCGGGATATCTCTAGCCAGAATTTTTCGAATGATTGCGTCTCTATCCCAACCGGTAGGCAGAGCATCGTTATCGACAAAAACATACGCCTTGTAGGCAGCGTGAGTTGCATAGGCCGGTATCGTAGGAACCTTCAGCCACGGGAAATCCCTACACGTTGCCCAGATTCTTTCAGCATTGCTCAAACGCGTTGCCTGCCATTCTTTCAATTGCTTCAGCTGCAACCGACCTAAAACACTCTGCATTTCAGTCATGCGCCAATTCGTGCCGAGTGAGTCATGCAACCATCTAAATCCCGAACGACTAACAGCCTTATTTTCATGAATCTCATCCCACGACTTGCCATGATCCTTAAAGGACCACATTGCATGGTAAGTTTCGCTATCGTTAAGCGTAACCATGCCGCCCTCACCTCCTGTGGTGATGATTTTGTCTTGGCAAAAAGACCACGTACCGAAATGCCCTATGGTGCCAACTGATCGGCCTTTGTACAAAGCCCCATGTGCCTGAGCACAATCCTCTATCACAACAAGATTATGTTGCGCAGCAAGCTGCATTATTGGGTCCATGTCAGCTGGCATGCCTGCCAGATGTACCACAACGATTGCACGCGTGTGTTTGTTTATGACACGCCCAATAGTTTCCGCTGTGATGTTTTGTGTGTGAGGATCAACATCTGCAAACACTGGAACACAACCAGCTTGTACCACTGAAGACACAGATGCAATAAAAGAGCGAGGCGTTACGACAACGTGATCACCCGCCGACACTGAAAAACGCAAAGCAAGATCAATGGCAACAGTGCCATTGCACAATGCTAACGCGTGCTTTGCCCCTATGTACCGGGCAAACTCCTCTTCAAATAGGTAGGTATGGTCGCCAGTCCAAGAATTCACCCTGTTGGACCTCAATACATCAGCAACCGCATCGATCTCATCTTCCGAATAAGATGGCCACGGCGCCAAGCTCGTATTTAGCATAAGTACGGCTTAACCAGTAAAGCTGAAAGCACGATGGCTTACAACTTCCGCCCAGAAAGCCATACATTGACAAGTACGCCTAGAAATTTTATGCAAACACATTGCCCAACGCAACTCCAAATCAATACCTTCTGCATACATAGTCACCGAAAACGCTCCTACGTGTTTTGATTACCAGCAACTGCAGACGGAAATTCCCTGTAATTCAATAACGTAAAGCCGAATGGTTAGGCTTTAGCAAGGTTCACCGAGAGTCACTACAGAATATACTACAAGTGTACTTTGAAAGTTACTTTGATTCACTAAACAAAAGTGGGAATAGTCCCCAGATCCAGAATATTTTATCGAAAGAGTTGATTCTCAACGAGTTTTTAACGTCGTTCCAGATTTTTTGCCGCCAGGGTTCTGCGGCTTAGTAATCTGCAGAGAAATATTGATTCCTTCCACTTCTGGCAGGCAAGATGATCAGTGCGTTGGACAATTTCATACCTACGCACTAATAGGAGCGCGCAATGCGTTGAACAACATCAAAGATTTGAAGAAATTTACAAATCCAAGGCTTTTAATGCATCGCAAACGCAGTGCACTGACTCATCACTGAGTGAGTTGTATATCGGCAGAGAGAGAGTTCGCTGCCAGATTGCTTCTGATCCTGGGAAATCAGAAGCCTTCAAATCATATCGTTCGCGATAATAACTCAGTTGATGTAGGGGTTTGTAGTGAACTGAAGTACCGATCCCTTCAATCTTAAGCGCTTCTATCACCTGATTTCGAGACATCGACGCTTCAGGTTTTATTTTAATAGGAAATAGATGCCACGAATGGTCACTCATGTTAGGAGTGCTCATCGGAAGCTCTATATTTCGGATCTCTGCCAGATTCTCAAAATATAATTTGGCACAGCGTATTCTGCTTGCATGCATTTCGTGCAAACGCTCAAATTGTGCGAGACCAACAGCGGCATTCAAGTCAGGCATGTTGTACTTGTATCCCGGTGCCACGACATCGTACTCCCAAGACACTTTTTCACTGGTAAAACGATCCCAGATATCACGGTCAATGCCGTGCAAGCGCATCAATCGTATGCGCTCCGCTAACTCGTCATCCTGCGTGGTGATCATGCCGCCTTCGCCGGTGGTCATGGTTTTGTTGGCGTAAAAACTAAAGCAGGTAATGTCACCGAAAGTGCCGATCGGTCTGCCTTGCCACCGCGTTGGCAACGCGTGAGCTGCGTCCTCCACTATTCTCACACCGTGTCGCCGGCAGATGTCCACTAAACCCTTTTCATCTGGCGTAAGCATGGTCAAAGGTGCACCTCCAAAGTGCACTGCAATAAGCACTTTCACATCAGGGTTATCTTTGATAGCCCGCTCAAGCGTCTCGGCAGTTAACAACGCGGTTTCGTAATCTACATCTAACAACACTGGATCAGCCCCCATGTACCGGATTACTTCGGCTGATGCGGTAAAGGTCATAGAAGGAACGAATACGCGATCACCAGGCTGAACACCAAGGGCATCCAGAGCCAAATGTAAGCCTGAAGTGCAAGAATTAACAGCCAAAGCGTACTTGGCGCCAAGAAATTCGCCAATTCGCTGCTCAAGTTGCTTTGTTTTAGATGCAGTAGTTAACCAACCGCTTTTCAATACCTCAGCCACATATTTCTGCTCATTGCCAGAGCAATCGACCTGAGCGAAAGGAATGATCCGTGTTCTGACCTCTGTCATATAGTTCTACTTAATCTAGCTAATCGACCATTACTGCCGACGAATACGCCAACAGTGTGCAATCCAGAGTTCACCAAAATTCAGTGAGGCATTTGTTGCCGTCAGTCTCTAGACATATCCAAAACAAATATACATATATTATTGATATGCATGAAGATACCGTCGACAATTACACAATATTTCACCCATCCTAGGTTACAAAACAGGAACCTATGATGAGAGTCTATGCCTAGACACGTGTAGAGACAGCCCCAGCCTTCTTTTCTTCACTACGGGCTAAGAACAAAGTGGCTCACCGGCCCATGTCAACTTGTGCGAACTATATCGCATTTATCAGATTAAACGACTGACCATAGAGTAATTTCCAGATCATAGTGGTTAAGCAAAACGCCCCAAAGTAACTAACAGCCTAAACAAAAGTGGCCATGTTGCGCAGCTGCCAGCCCCACCTCGCCGCACCAATCAGACAGAGGCGATCTTCCGCAGCTAAACGTTCGATAAAGAAGGGTTTATAGAGTATTTTTATCGCTTGCAGCTCAGCCCTGATAGACGACTGAATGGCGTGTTGAAGAACACCGTTCGTCGATATTAGCTATACCGATGCGGTGTAGCTAAGGCGGCTAGGTACCTATGACTTTCGCGGCACTTGTAACCGATCATAATCAAGTCAAATTATGATCTAGCTAACCTCAGGTAACGTGAACATCAGGTGCCGCGCTGATGTTGGCTGTATTGCGCTCTTGTACGAGCGACTGGTTGCAGTTGGCGATTAATCTTTACATCGCAGTAGCCCAAAGCAACGCACTCTCAAACACCATAGCGCTTTGTATATTCGATCACAAACCCCCTAAGGCACACCCGTCACAACCTCACAGGCAACAGCTGTGTCGGTGCCTCCCTGACCATTACAGGTATCTGTCGCCGTACCGCCGTCCATTGAATCATTGCCGGTGCCACCTAGCAGCGTATCTAGGCCTGCGCCGCCGAAGAGCCTATCGGCGTCCGCTGCGCCAGTCAATTGATCATTGCCGCCTTCACCAAAAAGCATATCAGCTCCATTTCCACCATTTATATTGTCGTCACCGCCCCCACCGCTTATCTCGTCAAGACCAGAATTACCTTCCAATTGATCTGCAACTGAAGAACCAGTAATGGTGTCGTTGTTGCCGTTACCCAATGCCCTGCCACCATCCGGACCGGTAGCCATAACGTCATTGCCCGAGCCACCAAACATCAGGTCAAATCCTGCACCACCATCCATAAGATCACCGCCTCCCTGGCCTCTAAGTACATCATCACCCGCACCACCTGAAACGAAATCCACTCCTAAACCACCGACAACAGTATCCGCTCCTGCTCCGCCACTAACATTGTCCGCCCCACCTTGGCCTGTAACGAAATCATCGCCTCCCTCTCCCGAAACCGTGTCATCTCCGTTACCACCAAAAACACGATCATCTCCGCTACCACCAATGAGGATATCTGCACCGGCTCTACCGAAAATTTCATCATTCCCGCCTTCGCCGTCAATTCTGTCGTTGCCCTCTTGTCCGAATATCACGTCATCACCAGCACCTGCACACACGATGTCGTTGCCTTCAAGAGCGTCAATGATGTCCACACCCGATGTACCGAGAATGACGTCATCACCCGATGTTGGAGACTGACCCGCACCGATGTTGACCGTGACATCAAATCCCATGCACGTAAGCCCTGATGTCACAGGAGGCGCAGCAGAGCCGATCAAAACATATTCATCGGCGCGTCTGAAATTGGCAAGACTTGTTCTGGCGCGCGCATAAAGTTCAAGCATGTCGCCTTGAGACTGGCCAGAAGTAACGTTAGGTGAGATCGTAACTGTCCGCGTTTCACCCGGTAATAAATTGCCAAAAGTCCAAAAAATATGCTCGGATGGTTCACATGAGATGGATGGGCAAACACCGCCATCTGCATTTGTTGTTGAAATAGAAGACAGGCCATGCGGGTACAGTAGAGTCAGATCAACATCCTGAGCTACCTGAGCACTCGTGTTTACCACTTGCAAAGTAATAATAACTTGCTCGCCTGGCAATCGAAATACGGGCGATACCTGTATGTCTAGCTCGATGGGAGATGAACCAACGCTCACCACATGAGTTGCAAATGTTTCGTGTTGAAGACCAAAAAATGTTCCACTAAAACGAACATCATCGAGAACTATCAGCTCTCCATTACCAGCGGCAGCTTGTACTTGAACAGTAACAGTGCCTACTGTATCCGCAATTACATCACCGATTGTCCACATGAGCGAGTTACCTACAACATTTGCTCCCGGTGCGCTGACAAGGGAGACAGTATCTGGCAAAGTCAGCTCAAGCGATGCTTGTGTCAGAGTTGCAATACCATCATTGCCATAATTGATGGTGTAGTCGTAGACATCGCCATTTTGAACAAGGTTTTCACTACTCGTCACACCAAGATTGGCGACTGTATCGGTAACGCCGGTAGTGGCCTGCATGCGCAGTTGCTTGCGGTTTGCAGCGAGGACTGAGCCCTGCCAATCGATAGTGCTTCCAGTACTTGCATTGCCCGACACTATCGGATTAAAACTGATTGAGCGGGATTCACCAGGCAGAAGCGTACCAAAGTTCCAGAAAACCGTTTCACCAGGCTCGCAAGATATCGAAGGGCATACCCCACCTTGTATCAGCGAGTCACTGATTGAGTTGAGACCATCGGGATATAGCAATGAGGCGATGACATCTTGCTCAGGCTGGTTACCGGTGTTACTGACAACAACTCTGAGGTGCAAGCCTTCATTCGGCCGGACCGTTCCCTGCTGTATTTGCAATTCATAGCGTAAAGGTGATGAGCCAATAGTCTGTATGTGCTCCGCGGCAGTGGATTGCTCCAAGCCAAAACTGGTTGCTGTAAAAGTAGCCCTATCCAGCTTGATCAACTCACCGCTCAACGCTTGATTGCTAACGACGACATCTATTCGGCGTTCACCGTATTCACCGTCGGCAATATTGCTCAATGCCCACTCCACGCTGTCGGCTGTCACAGTTGCGCCTGGCGCATTGACAACACTTATACCCTCCGGGATAGGGATATTAATAACTCCATTACTCAGGGCTGCCGATCCATCATTCGAAAAAGCTATCTCGTAGGTGAACTCATCCGATGCTTCAACTAACGTGTCAGTTGCCGTTATGGACAGATTAGGAACTACGTTTGTGATATTTAACGAAGAGAATTCTCTTTGAACCACATTGCTGCCTTGTTGAAGCCGTGCATGCCACTTCGTTGGCGACCCAAGCAAAGCTCCACTACTTAACTGTGGTTGAAATCTCAGGCTCATGGTTTCGCCTGGCAAGATATTCGCAAAGTTCCAAACAATGAACTCACCGCTCTCACAAGAGATAGAAGGGCATGCACCATTTGCTGTCAACGTATCAGATATAGAAGCAAGTTTTGGCGAGTAAAAAAGTGCCACGCTGACATTTGTTTGAGTCTGCGTACCAAAATTCCCCAACACAAGTTCTACCTGGTAGCGGTCACTCGCAGACTCACTGTTCTCATGAACACGCAATGCCATGCGCAGCGAGGAGTCGCCAATAGACACTGTATGAGAGGCAGTAGAGCTTTGGGAAAGACCATTCGCCTGCCCACTGAATGTGCCGTCTAAGCGGATTAATTGTCCTGTTGGCAAGGACGCGGAGGTAGCTAATGTTAGAAAACGGGTCAATGTAGATTCGTCAGAGACGTTCCCTAAGGCCCATGAAACACTATTACCTGAAACCGACGCACCCGGTGCCGACACCAGGCTCATATTGGCAGGGATTGCCGCCGTTAAGATCCCATTGCCAATCACTGTATTGCTGGTGTTGCCAAGATTAATCGTATAGGTCAACTCTTCCCCAGCAGGAACAAGTGCTCTATCACTTTCTATCGATGCCTCGAGAACCGATGACGATGAAACAGTCTGCCCCCATGAAATCGCCTCAACAGACGTGCCGCCCTGCGTTAACTCAGCCACCCATTGGACTAAACCATTTAATGTATTAGCACCAACCGTTGGTGCGAAGGTAGCGACTCTAGATTGTCCTGCGGCAAGCGTGCCTATAGTCCAGACAACGGTTTCACCAACTTCGCAAGATATTGAAGGACAAGCACCACTGTCGGTTAGAGAATCTGATAATGAATTGATGCCTGCTGGATACGGGAGTGACACCGCCAGATTGGACTCGTTGTTAGAACCTGTGTTCGTTACTACCCACTGCAGGATGAACTGCTCTCCCGGGGTGTGATGCGTTTGATCGCCGTGGAAGCTAAACTCCAGATCAGCCATAGCTGGCGAGATGATCAACGACAGGATTACTGCGAAAATTGCTCTGAACGAATAATTACGCACGCGGGTAGCGAGAGTTCTCAAAACTTATCTCCAGGAGTTTGAGTCAGCACATCGCCACAACCCGTGATAGAGAGAACTCACTAAAGACCGATTCACATCCGTGGAAAGCAGGCTGCCTAGTCACAAGTTCCTTCGCACACTTTCGGTTGCTAGCATGACACCAACGTAAGAAAACTTGACATTTCCCATAAGACTAAACTGGATTCAGTTTTATGTCTACTAGTTCATCTTTTTTAGTTAAGCATAACTCTGCCGAGTTCGATTTCGTTATATCGTGTACCTGAGATACAGGTAGAGTTGATTCGATTGTGATTAGCACCATTGGAACGAATTCGCCCCCCGCGTTAGAGCTTAAAAGGACTCAGTGACTGTGCAAGAAAAACGTATGTCACGGCACAAGGCCGTCCTCACTCAGATAGCCAAGCATTACTGAGGTGCGCAGCGCAAAGCAGTTTCGTACGTTCTGTGAAGCCAACTCCCAGTTAGTTCGATCGAAACCGGGTTCCACCCAAGTGTTACCCCAACGCGCAGCTTCAGCATCAATGGCGGCATCGACAATCGGCAAGAGATTGTCGAGACGGGCAATAGATTCATCGATGGTGAGTGCGCCTCCTGGCGTCAGCATATGTTGCTGTACCCGGTCTTTAAAAATCTGTACGAACTCCGGACGCGTCAGTGCTGCCTCCATCAACCAGGCTGGGGTCAAGTGGAACTTATCAGGAATACCAAATCCTAGGCTGGCATCAAGATTCCACGGTGGGGTCGGATTCCAGTCGGGCATGCGTTCGGGCTGGACATTGGTGCAAAGTGCCGACTCGCTGTCTTTGTCGATGAAATGCCACTTACCTCCAACGCCTGCACCGGTACGATCGCGCACTGCTAGCCAGTTGTTCGAACGTTCCAAGTTGAAGCGCGGCGTGCTATCACTGTCACCGGCAACCCACATTAACAAGTAGAAATCAGCCAGATTGATGACATTTATCTCGTTTTGGAAACGAATCCATTCCTCGTCGCCTAACTGGTGATCTTCTACCATCGGCCACATCGAGATCCAAGCATCCACAGTGCCGTCGCGAGCATCTACCGTCAAACTCGGCTGAGAGGTATCCTGCTTTATAACATCGTAATCGCCTTCGTCACCACCCAGGTACTGGGAAGCATATTGATTGGAAGTACGCTCTTCGGTGTAGTAGAGCCCCCAATATCGACCATTGAGGAACACGTGCACGTACTTGCTACGAGTGTAGGGATGCCCCATCGCGCCCTGCGTATCACGATTCCAGACATCGCGAAGCCAATCCGCATCGGCGCCACGACCAGCAAGTGGCGCTAAGGAACGGTTCCATGACCAAGACTGGGCAGTCTTGAGATCGAGAGATTCAAAAGTATCGACACCATCAGGTCCGTGAACCGGGTAGTTCAGATCTCCATCGGCGTAATCACTGTTAAACACTAGCCGCATCGAGTGTTTGAAATTCGTCGGATTGCGACTACCGCCACCTTTTATTCGAAGACCGCCATTGATTTCAAAACCTGGCTCCGCACCTGTTGGATCGATTAGTTCGACGGCAACCGGTCGCTCCCATTCCTGGCCGCGAGATCGAGGGTTTGCCCAGATACCTGTTGTCGGGTTAAAGAGGTTATCGAGGTCGGTGGTGATCGAAATCGAGGGTATCGTTTTAAGTGCTACCTCAGCAGCTACTCGTTCCCCGGTAGAAAGATTTGCATCCATACCATAAAACGTTCGCATACCATTAATTGTATTATCGACCGGCCAGCCCAAAGGTGTGGATTCAATGCGGCTAGCAATTTCACCGGCAAAAAGATAACTACGGGTCGCCGATGGGCTCGATTCCCAGCCAGTTCGCGTTGCAACCGCTCGTAACACTGTGGTCTGGCTTATAACTATAGAGCTGCCTGACGAAACAGACACACCATTCGACACGGAAGGGGTACTACCGTCAGTGGTATAACGAATTATCGCGGCCGTGGTTGTCGTAAGCAACTCAATTGATTGAGCGGCTTCATAGAAGCCATGATCGAGTGAGAATGTGACAGGTTCAACAAAGCCCCCAACGCCACCAATATTCGCCGCGCCGGGCGTTGCTGGATTAAAAAAGGACTCCTCCCCATCCACGTTTATCCCGTAGCTGATATCTGACGTCTGCGCAGGGTACGTAAACACCCAGGCTGGAGAACTTATAGCACCGATATTATTGGTAAGTATTAGCGACTCCCCACCAGCACTAAGCTTGAAATCGACATGCAATTCCCCCGCGATAGTGCGCTGCGGGTCACCCGACGCAAATAGTACAAGGTACTCACCCGCACCGATTACAATGCCTGTGAATATGTGTGTATCCGAGCCAGCGGTCAACGACCAATCAGTTAGGTCAACGGGTGCGGCCGAGGTGTTGTGTAATTCGATCCAGTCAGCGTTGTCGCCCGTGTTGTCTAAGAAGCTTGCATCATTTGAGGCGACAAACTCACTAATAACCACTGGCAGGGTATCTGGTACAAGCGGTGTTGCTGTGCTAATCGTTTCACAGCTCGCGTCTGCTATATCTGTTCCGGATTGCCCTTCACAGACATCTCCCGCTGAGCTTCCACCACTCAACTCGTCGTTATCAAGACCGCCCCTGACATGATCACTTCCTGAGCCTCCCATCAGAATATCGTTTCCAGGGCCTCCGTTTATGGTGTCTGCTCCGTCACCAGCATTGATTACATCGTTCCCTTCTCCGCCGTATATTGCATCTTCACCGTTTCCGCCGTTGATCGTATCTGGTGAACCCTGACCACGAATTGTGTCGTCTCCATCGCCACCGTCTATCGTGTCCCTAGCGTTTCCACCCGTGATTATATCGTTTCCACCATTACCATTTATTATATCCAGCCCGGCTGTACCTCTCAAATCATCCGCATCCGGCCCTCCGTGGATCGTATCGTTGCCTCCTCCACCTGATACAAATACACCAGAACCCACCGTTGCTCCTTGGCCCGTAAATAGGGTGTCGTTACCGCTTCCACCGAATAAGCCATCAACTCCTGATCCGCCGTCAAGCATGTCGTCACCGCCCTGACCTAGCAGCGTATCGTCCCCCTCCTCTCCTTCTAAATAGTCAGCACCGAGTCCACCGCGGATCAGATCATTGCCCAACCCTCCGAAGATCATATCGATTCCTACACTGCCTTGGATATCATCATCACCCTCACCTCCATCTATCCAATCATCACCACCGCCTGCGTTGATAACGTCGTCTCCCCCCTGGGAACATATCGTATCGTTTCCAGCAAACGCTACTACATTGTCTGCTTCAGGGGTTCCGAGTATTACATCGTCTCCATTGGTTGCCAGATCACCGGCAGAGAGATCTACTGTGACTACGCGGCCGTTGCATAGAAGTGGTAGCGATGTGCTCTGCGACAACGCCATCGGCGATATCGACAGCAGCGCTGCAGCAACAGCGACAAGCCTTAATCCCTCTTGCACCACTATGGCAAGACTGTTCGTTTTCAGGAAATGCTTACTATCGATGGATTTATTGTTGTTTGTCTTCATCCGTTTTCCTGTCCATTCATACTCTAGGCATACACTATATCTAGCGCCCATCCACAAAGTTACTTGTTTGTATCGCGGCGAATTTCAATCAAGCAGACCGGCTGCACGATGCTGGGTTGGGATTGTCATCGAATTTACTTTAGTAGGAACGATTTTCCGCGTTTCACCCGTTTTCACTGCATGAAAATCCATCGCACTACTGAATTTTTTGCCACTGACAACTGCTAGTGCGGCGGCTAGGCGGATGATAAACAAACTACCCGCATCAGGTTTTAGCGTAATACAGAGAACTAGGCGAAGGCTTTGAATCCATCGTGGCCTATTCATGTTACCGCTAAAATTCTCTTGGTGTATTTTCTTTGTTTCGCAACTCGAACATACCAAAACCAAGGTATTTCCAATTCGTCGCCGAGTATTTCTCGTCAACTTAAACAAATACGGGTTTGTGGATGTGTACTAGTTAGCTGAGCAGCAAACCACAGATTTTAAACCCACTGATTTTTCCAAAGATCAGAAGATTTTGCTTACATTCTCAACGGTAGTGTTTACTGACGTCCTAGGCATTCGTTCAAGGTTAAATTGCATTCATTAAGCATACGAAGCTCTTCCTCAGTCAGCACGTCGGTTGAAATTAAATTTGCAGGTTGTACAACGGCTGCCTCGTTCAGTCGGGCAGTCCCCGTAGGGGCTCTTTCACAATTGGTCTGGGTATCAATGCCACCCTGCCCATCGCAGGTGTCTGTATCCAGACCACCATCGAGCAAATCATTACCCACCCCACCAAGAATTTCATCATTCCCAGCTTCTCCATAGAGAAAGTCGCTATGCCCACCTCCTGAGATAAGATCGGCGCCGTCACCACCGTATATAGAGTCACGAGCTGATCCCCCATAAAGAAAATCATCACCCCCGTAACCATCAATGCTATCAAGTCCTGCATTACCGTAGATAATATCGATATCGTCGGAGCCGATCACCTTGTCATTGTTTCCACCGGCATTCACATAGCCGCCACCGATTTCGATATCGACTGTATCGTTGCCCGCTCCAGCATAAAAAGTATCAAATCCAGGTTCACCAGAACCGCCAAAGAGCATGTCATTACCACCTTGGCCAAAAAGTGTATCTTCGCCAACATTTCCGTCTAACGTGTCGCTTCCACTGCCACCGAAAAGCATGTCGTTGCCCGTTCCACCATCGATCCAATCGTTTCCACCTTGCCCGTAAATGGTGTCATCACCGCCCATCCCGCAAATAGTGTCATCGCCGTTACGCGCTTCAATGAAATCATCACCCGGTGTGCCAATGATTACATCGTTACCTTGGGTCGGTAACTCACCGAGTGCCAACCTGTGCGTTATAGCCAAACCATTGCAACTAGACATTGTTAGAGCGATGCTGTGCACAATCCCTCCAGCGGCTACGGCCAAAAAATCATTACCTACGGGTGTATTGGATACTAGGCCCTGGGTATCATTGCCCCAACTTACCAACGATCCATCTTTTCGCAAGGCGACACTGTGGTAATAACTCCCGGATATGGCAGCAAAATCACGTCCACCAGGCGTTCTGGACACTTGACCTCTTCGATCATTTCCCCACGCCTCCAAGGAGCCATCGCTCCGCAGCGCAAGGCTATGATCAGCACCAGCCGCTATGGCCACGAAATTGGTATCTGTAGGAGTGTTTGATACTTGGCCAGACCGATCGATACCCCAAGTAACAATTGAGCCGTCGCTTTTCAAAGCAACGCTATGAAGAAATCCACCGGCGACAGCGATAAAATTGTTGCCTGGCGGTGTATTTGTTATCTGAAGGTATTCGTCGTTTCCCCAACTAATGAGTGAGCCATTCTGTCGCAGGGCAAGACTGTGAAAATAGCCAGCTGATATTGCTATGAAATCGTTACCAGTCGGTGTGCTTGAAACCTGGTTGTCACTATCTGACCCCCAACTTCTCAGCGAACCGTCACTTTTTAATGCGAGGCTGTAATCACCCCCTGCCGATATGTTGATGAAACCGGTATCTGTAGGCGTGCCGGACACTTGATTATCACTGTCTTTTCCCCAACTGATCATCGAACCATTGCTTCTTAAGGCAAGACTGTGTTCTGCCCCTGCTGCAATAGCCACGAAATCGTTATCAGCAGGTGTGTCAAATATCAAACTAAAGTCGGGGGAATAGTCACCATTACCCCAGCTGACTATCTGACCTGGTTCACTGGCAGATGTGGGTATTACATAGCTCAGCAATATGAACGGCAACACCCGTTTAACAAATTTTTCTTTTTCCACACTAAATTGCCACTTAACTCGGAGCTGCGCGGAGAATGAATCCTGCAGTAGTTTGACTTTATTCTCGAGACAAATAATCATACCGAACCTATCCGTGTAGCGTGAAGCTCTTGGGAACGTTATCAAAATGTCAAGCGTGTGTCACCTACCCTATTACCCTAGCTCCTCACTAACCAGCTATCAACTTCCGATAAATCATCAGGCGACAGCTCTCCAGCAAAAGACTTCAATGCCAGTAGGTTAAGAATATAGTCATACTTGGCAGCCGTGAAATCTACCTGCGCTCTAATCAACCGACTAGTAGCGTCCAATAAATCCACCACCGTGCGCTGCTGAACTTCAACGCCTGCGCGAATGCCTTCGAGGCTCGCCTCATTGGACTGCACAGCCTGTTCAAAAGCTTGTGCCCGGCCGATGGATGCACCTATATTGGCAAAGGCATTCCTTACTTGTTCCTCTACGCCTCTCTTGGCTAAAAGAAACTGTTGCCTAGCAAATTTTTCACGTAAATTCGCTTGGGCAGTGCGGGCCTTTACAGAGCCACCTTGATACAAAGGCACGTTAAGTTTCAATTCTACGATGGCATTCTGCTCATCGTCATTACTGTCCAGATCACTGGTAGTGTGCAAAACGAAACCTTCTACCCTCAACGTAGGGTAATTATCCGAGCGTGAGAATTCTTCTTCCAAACCGGCTCTTTCCAATCTAGTTCGCGCCAATTTCATCGATGGATTGCCTCTCAAAGCAACAGCCACCCAATGTTCCACATCGTTGGGTGAAGGCTGTGACAGAAACACAGTAGATCGGAGAGGGGCCAGTTCATTAGGATACCTACCAATAGCGACGCGTAAGGCTTCTCGCGAGGCTGCCAACGCATTTTCTAATTCTATGATGCTCGCGTTAGCCGAATCCAAGCTAGCCTGTGCCTCCTTCACATCTGAGATAGCTATTAGTCGCTCCGCCGCCAACTCTGTTGCAAGCTCCACCTGTGTTTCAAATGCGTCTTTGCCTGCCTTGGCTATTTGAACGTTGTCTTGTGCACGGAGAACTCCAAAGTAAAGCTCAGCTGTGCGTAAAAACAAGGTTTGTTCGGCAAATAAATAGCCATTCTCGGCCTCATTTGCTGCGACGTGCGCAATATCAACACCGACATTATTTCGACGGTTATAAACTGGCACACTCAAATTGAAACCTGTTTCAAAGCGCACTTCTTCATCGTCCTGACCAAGCAACGTATCGTATTCATAGTCACTATCAACTATAAAGTTAACCCTTGGCTTCCGCTGCGCTTTGGCTATCGGTATATCTAAAGCAGCAGCTTGTCGTTCGAAGTCCGCAGACAAGATACGCGGGTCGTTGTCTCGCGCCAGCTCATAAATACTGACCAGGCTTTCTGCCTGCACAATGTTCCAAGCAGCTAGAAACAGTACGCCTCCAACGATGCAATTAGATCGTATCATTTTTGTGTTTTCAGCTCTCGCGAAACGCTCTATTGAAACTTATGGCAATGGGTTGCAGGAAATACTCCAACGGAGTTTTTGAACCGGTGAGTATCATTACTTCTGCAGGCATACCCGGGGTCACTGGTAGGTCCAGTTTAGCCAGCTCCTCTTCAGACAGTACAACACGCGCCAGAAAATAGCTGGCACCGGTACGTTCGTCAGTTAGGTGATCAGCAGAGATCGTTAGTACGGTTGCTTCAGAAGGCGGGGTACTGCGCTGGTTAAATGATGAAAACCTCACCTGAGCAGCCAACCCCGGGCGCACCACATCGATGTCAACAGGGTCTACGCGTGCTTCTATCACAAGGCCATCTTCTGCCGGTACGATATCGAGCAAAGGCTCACCAGGTCCGATAACGCCGCCCAGTGTATACACCTGCAAACCCACCACCATACCGCTTAGCGGGGCGACAATATCCGTACGATTAACAATGTCCGTGAGCGCTAACATGCGATCAGTTAGTTCGCTGATTGCAGCTTGTGTTTCTCGATGTGCTTCTAGCACCTCGTTAAGACGCGTAGTGCTCAGATCAGTTATTTGCAGCAGCGTTTCGGTCACGTTTTGATCGATACGGCTTAAAGCAGAAAAATTCTGACTTCGGGATCCCTTCACCTCTACGACGTTTCTCTGTAACTCCAACAAACGGCTTTTGCCAGTAAAGCCTTTTTCAAACAATCGTTCCATGCTGGCAAGCTCATCATCAATCAATTCAACCTGTTTATTCTGAGAACTGATTTGACTGTTAATGCCTTTTTTTTCTGTCTTGACCTGTTCGATGCGTTGATTCAGGATGGCTACCTGCCCCTCTGCAGAGCGTTTGCGTGCAAGGAATTCATTGATCTGAGACGACTTCACCTGTTCCGCAAATGCCGATGTCTTAAATTCCTCTAACTTTTCTGACCACACGATCTCGGGCAATTCATCACGCTCGGCTATCAACCGACTTTCACGCGCATACTCACTGATCAATCGATTCTGTGTGATTTCAAATTCCGCCGCAGGCCTGGTTTTGTCGAGGGTGATTAGTACATCGCCTGCAGCTACCAGAGCGCCTTCCTTCACCTGGATAGATTTCACTATGCCACCTTCAAGATGCTGGATGGTCTTGCGCTTTGTACCTACGTTGACAATACCTGGTGCGATGGCTGCGCTGTCTAGCGGTGCCAAGGCTGCCCAAGCACCAACCGTACCGAAGAAGGCTACAATCACTATCAGCCCAAACAGTATTGGCCCACGTAGTTTCAACGATGTATCTGGAGCCGGCGGTCCCATGCCAGCACCGTTCATTTGCGTTTGCATGGTAGTTATTCCGAGTTTGAGCGAAGCTTGGTTGCGGGCGTATAACTTAGGTCGTCTAACGAATCGATTGAATCCGCATCATCAAAATTGATATCAATATTTTCGATCTTCACGGCGGGTTCCACAGTTTCAGATTTGGTTTTACTTTGATCCAATGTACTGATTGAAGATTTTGATGAATTCTCATCAGTTGAAATCTTATTGACAACTGACTTCTTGATAACCGGTGAAAGATCAGGCTGCGAAATTGACTTTTTGGCTATCACTTTCTCAGAATCAGGCTTTGTAGGATCGGTTATCACTGACGCTTTTGATAACGGACTTACATCTTGCTTATTGACCTGACTGCTTGCAGGTATGGCCGAGCTTTTAACCGCGTTGCCTGCAGGCTTAGGTTGTTCTACCTGCTCAGGAGTGGATTTAGCTTGAGCACTTTCAGCCGTTTTTACCTGGCCGACCTTAATCTCAGACGGTGTGAGCGTATTGGTTTTCGCCACTGGTGCTTTAGCTGCAATAGCAGGTGCCGTTTTCCCAGGAGCACTCAACCCGAGTTGCTCACTAACCTCCTGCTTTGTTCCGTAGGCTTGAACTGTGCCCTCTGAGATCATGAGAACCTTATCTACAAGCTCAAGGGTTGACTGCCTGTGACCAATGATAATGACCGTTGTACTGTTCTCTTTCAAAGCGGTTAATGCTGTGGCGAGCGCAGCCTCTCCTTGCCCGTCAAGATTGGAATTAGGTTCATCCAATACGACGAACTTTGGCTGTCCATAAACTGCTCTTGCCAAACCAATGCGTTGTTTTGTACCGCCAGACAAGGAGCCACCACGGTCGCCAATTTGCGTATCGTAACCTTCAGGCAAAGCCAGAATGAGTTCATGACAACCAGCTAACTGCGCAGCAGCAACTACCTGTGTTGGATCTGCCTCGCCCATGCGGGCGATGTTGTCTTTGACAGTACCTGAAAAGAGTTCTACATCTTGCGGCAGGTAGCCACAATGTGGCCCTAGTTGATCGGGAGACCAGGCCGAAACGTCCATACCATCCAGGCGCACGTGACCTGTACGTGGTGCTAGATTGCCCAAGAGCAATCTAGCCAATGTGCTCTTACCAGAGCCTGATGGGCCAATCAGTGCAAGTGATTCACCAGCTATTAGTGAGAAGGTGATATTACGAAGCACCGGTTCTCTAGCACCGTCGGCCATGAACGAGACAGCAGAAACATTCAGGTTACCAATCGGATCGGGCAATTCCATAGACTCAGGTGTAACGGGTTGTGTCAGTAAATGCTCTCTGACACGACCATAGGCTTGTTTGGCACCGATCATGGAACGCCAGCCACCGATGGCCTGCTCTACAGGCGCTAAGGCACGGCTCATGAGAATCGAACCTGCAATCATGACACCAGCGGTTATCTCGCCCGCTACAGCCAACCACGCACCCGTGCCCAATATCATCATCTGCAACGCCATGCGCGCAAATTTGGAACTGGCTACGATGACAGATGTACGCTTTTCCGCCACCATCTGATTGGCACGTGAGCGAGCCGTTGCTTCACGCCAGCGCATCTTCATGGCAGGCATCATACCCATCGCACTCACAGCATCCGCATTTCTAGCGGTGGCATCAGCAATCGTCATGGCAGCGATACTAGCGCCGCCATCTTCTGATGCTGGTTTTCGGGTAGTGATCTCGTTCAAGATTGCAAAGACAAATAGCAAAATTGCGCCACCTAGTGCCACAACGCCCAGATAGGGATGCAGGCCAAACATCACAATAATAAACAACGGTGCCCAAGGTGCATCAAAGAAGGCAAATAGTTGTGGACTTGAGATGAAGCCGCGCATAGAGCGCATATCCCGAAGGGACTGTGTAGAGGGTGTTGCGCCGCTACCGAGAGCTTTGTAAACAGAGCCTTCGAATAACGCTGGCGATAGAGTGCGATCTAACCAGGCACTGAGAATAACGGTGATACGACTACGCACCATTTCGACCAGTGCCATGGTAAATAGTGCAATTACACAGATAACTGTGAGCAGTATCAAGGTATCGGTGGATCGACTGGTAAGGACCCTGTCGAACACTTGCAGCATGTAAAGAGGACCTGCCAACACAAGAATGTTGACCACCATGCTGAACATGAAAGTTACAAACAAAGCACGACGATAAGACGTCAGCGCATCCTTAAGCAACAGATGATTCGGATTGATCGTCATAGAGCTACACCTTGAACGATCCGTAATATTACTACACAGGTAAAGACAAAGCCCGTATAGAGTCACAAAATGCCTGTTAAATGATCGACATAAAGCGTCAAATATCAATCACTTAAAGGTGCCTTTTTGCAATAACAATGGGGCGTGACTATCACACCCCATTGCCTGCTACACACGGTGGATTAGCTTATCTGTACTAGATGAGCCAATCTGGAGTGGCATCTGCAGCTGATTGCTCAGTCGAATCATCGGCTGAATCAGCTGGCGCAACTGTTGCCAGATCATCCGAGTCGATTGATTGTGCTGTATCAGATGTAGAGCTGGACCCTGCCATTTCTATTTCCAGATCATCCATCTCTGGTGCGCTCGTTTGACTATCAAGCTGGCTGAAGTCAATAGGCGCATCCGAGTAGATGAGCTGTGCATCGGCTGCGACTGTAGTTGAACCATCAGTGAAGGTCACCTCTGATTCGCCCAAAACGTTAGCCAGACCGTCAACCGTATAGGCTTCTGATCCTTCCAGATACTCGACACTGATGGACTCGATACCCGCTTCTTCCAAGGTGGAGACTTCAATGTCCTGAGCAACACCGTCCTGATTAACATCCTGCCATAACAGCAGACTGTTAAAGCCGGAGTCATTGGCATCCACCAGGCCATCGCTGTTTTCATCGATCAGCGTGCCTAGTGCCTCGAGGTCTGTGTCGTCCTCTTCGGTTAGATCGGCTAAGGCGATTTCGGTGACACCGTTTACTGCTCCGTCACCGTTGACGTCGATTGCTAGGATGGCGTCGTCAGCGTTGGTGAAGCCACCGGTTTCTGCGACTCCGTCGTTGTCGAAGTCGAAGGAGGTTTCGGTGATTTCAATGCCGTCTCCGTCTAGGTCGATTAGGACTGGGGGAATAGTAGGATTGATATCAAAGGACGAGGTTGCGATAGCAATAGAACCTGTTCCAGAGTTTTGATTATCGTTAATGGACACTGTAACAGTGTCTTCAACAGCCGTTACTGAAGGGTTTTGATAGGTCAATGTTGCCAAAGTGGCACTGACATCGTTTATGTTCCCCTGAATACCTACAGAGTCACTGCCGTTTGTGGTCAATATAGCCGAGCCAGAAGCTACAACTGTTAAGTCGCTATCGGAGAGGCCAGTAGAGATGGTCACATTTACGGTCCCAGAACCTGAGTCAGGGTCTGCAACAGATACTCCACTGATTGATACAGCACCGGCGTCAGTAGCACCAAGAGTTTGATCACCAGGCTGCTGAACAGTTGGCGAATCATTCACTGCAACTATACTAATTTGCGAAGTAGAAACCGCCGAATTGTCATCACCATCAGACACAGTGACTGAAATTTCTCGGTCACCAGTTGATGGCGCGTCACTGCCATTGTTGTACGTTACTAATGCCAATGCAGTTTCATAATCTGCAAGACTTCCGGCCCCCGTGATTGTCAACACTGTGCCACCGCCCGTTACCGCGGAGCTTAAGCCAGCAGGCAGACCACCCGAGAGCGCCAACACTTCTGCCTCTCCTGCTTGAGGAGCGGAAATAGTAACCACCGCAGACTCTATGTTGGTGTCATCGACATCAGTAATACTGAATGGTCCTTGTGCAATGGCTACAGGAGTAGCAACTGTCCCAGCTCCATTTGCTTCAGTCCATGTATTTGTCGCATTACTAATAGACAGAACTGGCGCATCGTTCACCGTCGCAACCGTCACATCAATCGTGCCCAGATCCGCTGTCAAGATCGTTCCGTCAGCACCGGT